>QXEO01000888.1:86224-308365 GCA_007115705.1 Dactylis glomerata
AAAAAATCATGCGTTGTTTTTTATGTATGGAAGCATTATTTTGGTTTTCTCCTTGATGCTTTATTTGGGTTGACTTGGCGGATGCTCACACATGTTAGACTCTTACAAAGTCGCCAATAGCCTTCATGATCATTTAGTTTTTGACTTTTGATGCCATCTTATGCTTCTTTTAATGTCGCTCTATCGCTTTGCATGATTATGGCCATTACTGCTCTCTTAGTTGGTCGCTCCCAGTCTTTTGCTAGCCCTCGCCTTGTACTGAGTATGAGCTCTACTCGTGCATCCAACTCCTAAAAGCCAAAGTTTTCCAAAGTGTCCACCATACATACCTACTAGCAATTTGCTATTCCAAGTAAATTTGACTTGCTTTTATTTTCTCTTCAAATTAAACTCTTACCAGTGTTATGCGAAATTCGGTCAAGTCTCAAACGTATCTATAATTTTTGATGCTCCATGCTTGTTTTTACACCATTTGCATATTGTTTCGTTACACTTAGTGGCACTTTTATGCATTTTCTGGAACTAACCTATTAACAAGTGCCAAAGTGCCAGTTTCCTGTTTTCTGCTGTTTTTGTGTTTCAGAAGTGATACACAGGAAATATTCTCGGAATTGGACGAAACAAGTTCCTGAAGTCTTATTTTACTCGGAAGCTTCCAGAGATCCGAAGAGGAGTAGGAGGTGGGCCACCAGGGGCCCACACGCAAAGGTGGCGCGGCCAGCCCCTGGCCCGCGCCACCGTGGTGTGAGGCCACCTGGCCCCACCTCTGACGACGCCCCTTCGCCTATAAAGACCCCCCGACGGAAAAAACCTAAGTACCCGATCAGATTTCCAGAACACATCGCGATCCGCCACCGCCGTCGACCCGAAGATCGGGAGGGTCCAGAAGCTCTTCCCGGCACCCTGCCGGAGAGGGGAATCGCCACCGGAGGTCTTCTTCATCGCCATGCTTGCCTCCGGAGCAATGAGTGAGTAGTGTACCTTGGACTATGGGTCCATAGTAGTAGCTAGATGGTTGTCTTCTCCACCATGTGCTTCATGTTTAGATCTCATGAGCTGCCCTACATGATTGAGATCACCGTTATGTAATTCTACATGTTTGGTTTGTTGGGATCCGATGAATATTGGTGTTTATGATTAAGTTGCTGTACTGAATATTATATTTTGTTATCTCTATGTTGTTTATGATCTTGCATGCTCTCCATTGTTAGTAGCTATCTTGGCCGAGTAGTTGCTAGTGACTCCAAGAGGGGGTATTTATGCTCGATAGTGGGATCATGCCTCTATTTCACCTGGGGGAGTGACAGAAACCTCTAAGGTGGTAGATGTGCTATTTCTACTAGGGAGAAAACAACATTCATATGCTCAAGGGCATATGCTTTGTTTACATTACACACTTTGCTTAATGCAATTATCTGTTGTTCGCAACTTAATACTTCTAGGGTGTTTGGATTGATATCCCCAGGAGTGGATTATTAGTCATAGATGCAGTTGGATGGCGGTCTATGTATTTTGTTGTAATGCCCAGAGTAAATCTCATAGTGATCTTCTTGACATATCACGTTATCTTTATTCTATCAATTGCCCAACTGTAATTTGTTTACCCAGCATGTGTTATTTTATCTATGGAGAGACATGCTACTCGTGTGATGATGACGCCAGAAAAGAGCTGTGGCGTTTAGTTGACGTGGGAGCAGTAAGTCCTTGTGCGTGGTGAATGACCAGCCCGTTGGGAACCCCAAGAGGAAGGTATGATGAGTGTAGCAGCAAGTTTTCCCTCAGTAAAGAAACCAAGGTATATCGAACAGGAGAAGGGAGACGGTGACGACTGAAGGTGTTTGTGGAACCTGCACACACACAAACAAATACTTTGTTCCCAACTTGCGATGAGGTTGTCAATCTCACCGGTTTGCTTGAAACAAAGGTTATGAGTGTATCGAGTGGAAAACAGTAGTAATATGCGAGTAAAGTAAACAATGCGGGAAAAGTAAACAGGTGATTGCAATATGATTAAAATAGGACCGGGGTCCACAGTTCACTAGTGGTGTCTCTCCATAGATAAAATAACATGCTGTGTAAATAAATTACAGTTGGGCAATTGATAGAATAAAGATAACGTGATATGTCAAGAAGATCACTATGAGATTTACTCTGGGCATTACAACAAAATACATAGACCGCCATCCAACTGCATCTATGACTAATAATCCACCCCCGGGGATATCATCCGAACACCCTAGAAGTATTAGGTTGCGAACAACAGATAATTGCATTAAGCAAAGTGTGTAATGTAAACAAAGCATATGCCCTTGAGCATATGAATGTTGTTTTCTCCCTAGTAGCAATAGCACATCTACCACCTTAGAGGTTTCTGTCACTCCCCCAGGTGAAATAGAGGCATGAACCCACTATCGAGCATAAATACCCCCTCTTGGAGTCACTAGCAACTACTCGGCCAAGATAGCTACTAACAACGGAGAGCATGCAAGATCATAAACAACATAGAGATAACAAAAGATATAATTCAGTACAGCAACTTAATCATAAACACCAATATTCATCGGATCCCAACAAACCAACATCATAGAATTACATAACGGTGATCTCAATCATGTAAGGCAGCTCATGAGATCTAAACATGAAGCACATGGCGGAGAAGACAACCAGCTAGCTACTGCTATGGACCCATAGTCCAAGGTAGACTACTCACTCATCGCTCCGGAGGCAAGCATGGCGATGAAGAAGACCTCCGGTGGCGATTCCCCTCTCCGGCAGGGTGCCGGGAAGAGCTTCTGGACCCTCCCGATCTTCGGGTCGACGGCGGCGGCGGATCGCGATGTATTCTGGAAAACTGATCGGGCCCTTAGGTTTTTCTCGTCGGGGGGTACTTATAGGCGAAGGGGCAATGTCAGGAGAGGGACCAGGCACCCTCACACAGGGGTGGCGCGGCCAGGGGCCAGGCCGCGCTGCCCCCTTGTGTGGGGCCCTGGTGGCCCCCCTCCGACACTTCTTCTGATTTCTGGAAGATTCCGGGTAAAATATGACTTCAGGAACTTGTTTCGTCCAATTCCGAGAATATTTCCTGTGTATCACTTCTGAAACACAAAAACAGCAGAAAACAGGAAACTGGCACTGTGGCACTTCGTTAATAGGTTAGTTCCGGAAAATGTATAAAAGTGCCACTAAGTGTAACGAAACAATAGGCAAATGGTGTAAAAACAAGCATGGAGCATCAAAAATTATAGATACGTTTGAGACGTATCAAGCATCCCCAAGCTTAACTCCTGCTCGTCCTCGAGTAGGTAAGTGATAACAAAAGAATAATTTTTGAGGTGACATGCACCTACACAATCTTGATCATATATGTAAGCATTGGTGAGCTGGGATCAATAGAACTTAAAACATGGGCATGAAGATATAATCATGACAATAAGAAACTTAGCAACCATGTTGTAAACATGCAAATGAACACAAACAAAAGATCATGAAAATGAAACAATGAAAGTCAAACGTGTGTTCAAATCATAAGGAAAAACATACAAATGGTTTTCAGCTTGTCCTTCAAAGAGAGCAAAACATAAATGCATAGGACACCTCAAAGTTTAAGAGGGCGACTAGATACAAATAATTTAAGAACAAGTGAAACCAGCAATATGAGTCAATCAATGAACTTTGGGAGAATGCATATCACACTAAGAATGACAACTATGCTCTCTTAATGGTGCATAAAGAAAGAAGGTGGTGACTCAACATAAAAATAAAAGAAATGCCCTTCGCAGAGGGAAGCAGTGATTTAAACATGTGCTAGAGCTTTTCATTTGTAAAACAGAGAGATAAAACTTGATTTTGAGAGGTGGTTGTCTTTGTCAACGACTGGCAATGGGGTTCTTACTATCTTCCATACAAAAATGAAGCAAGTTTTTGAGAGAGAGAGATTGGCACTCTTGTGCTCTTTTTATAAAACTTGGCACTCCTCCCCACCTTTTCCTTTCACATACCATGGCTAACCGATTCCATCGGGTGCCCACCAACATTCACATTCTTTGGAGGAGTGCCTTTTTTTCTTTCTTTTTTCTTTTTTTTTCTTTTTGGAATAAGCAATATGGAAGATAGCAAATCCGACCACTACGTCCCCATGAGCTGAAAACAGTGTCACAAAACAATAAGTATTTTGAAGGTTTTTGAAAGGTAGCACACGAAAATTTTACTTTGGAATGGCTTATAAATACCATGCATAGGAATTTATAGTGGACACAATGGCAAACTTGGCTTTTAGGAGTTGGATGCACGAGTAGAGCTCATACTCAGTACAAGGCGAGGGCTAGCAAAAGACTGGGAGCGACCAACTAAGAGAGCAATAATGGCCATAATCATGCAAAGCGACAAAGCGACATTAAAAGAAGCATACGATGGCATCAAAAGTCAAAAACTAAATGATCATGAAGGCTATTGGCGACTTTGTAAGAGTCTAACATGTGTGAGCATGCGCCAAGTCAACCCAAATAAAGCATCAAGGAGAAAACCAAAATAATGCTTCCATACAATAAAAACAACGCATGATTTTTTCAAAGGCTCATTAAGCAATCTCAGTTATTTGAGACAAGTCATGCTACAGCAAAACCACTAAGCATACTATCAAAAAGACATCAAGCATGACATGAAAAAGCCTAAGCCGCAGTCTACACAAGCTCCTTCTTGTACCACTATTTTGCACAAAGCTTTTTCTCTTTTCCAACACCATTTGAAATTTTTATAAACACCTCTTTTGATGAAAACCAATAAAGATCAGAGGCAAAAATACACCTTGATGAAAAGATATGGCAAGATCTGAATGCAAATCAAGGCGAAAACGAAAACCAAAAGCAGTAGCAGAAAACGTAGAACGCTCGATTTTTAATAAGAGTGAAAACTAGAGCATTCTTTGCAAATGAAAACGAGTACATCTCCTCCAAAGGAAATTTGTTGGGGTCCAACCATTTATTGCAGCAAACAAACAAACTAAACAAACTAAGAAAACTAAAACAACTGACGCTCCAAGAAAAACACATAGTGCATGAAGCAATAAAAATATAGTGTTTTGAAAGGTGACCTGATTTTTGCTGATGAAGAAGGGGTGCCTCGGGGGCATCCCCAAGCTTTGACGCTTGTACTTCTTGGATATTTCTTGGGGTGATGCATGGGCATCCCCAAGCTTGAGCTTTTGTCCATTCTTCAACTCATCTCATCATTCTCCAATCCCTACACTTGAAAACTTCCTTCATACAAAACTAAACACAATTCTATTAGCAACATTAGTGTAAGCATAAAATATATTCAACCTCTTTTAGCTTCAGGTTTCAACCCAAAACCACCACATATAAAGTATATACTACTGTAGCAACTTCCACAAGAGTTCCATGATAAAAAAGAACTCAAAAGAAAGCGATAAAGTGGCAAAAACAAATATTGGCAGAAATCTGTCAAAACTGGACAGCTGACAAAGGACGAATTTTTGAGGGATTTTCCGTTGCTCAAATCAAAAAGTGTTCAACTAAGAAAAGTTTGGATATAACCTGGGGCATATGCACAAGAAATCGCAGGTCCAAAAGATAAACAGATAATTTTCACGAATTTTTACGGTGCAGCACCGAAAACAGTTTCAGGACAGCAATAACCCCAAATCTTTACCTCACTCAAATTAGAGGCTTCTCTTGGCACAAAAACGAAATAAACAAGATAAGGAGCGGTCATTACAGTAGTAATGACTTCCAAGACTCAAATAAAAGAAAAAGTATTGAAAAGTAAACAATGGGTTATCTCCCAAGAGTGCTTTTCTTTAACGCCTTTGAGCTAGGCGCAGAAAATTGCGAATCAAATAATATCAGCAGAAGCATTAAGATCAACAGAAGAGGTCTTATCAATAAGGCATTGTATTTCATCCACATAAGTTTTTGAAGACCCTTTGTGATCATGCTTTGGTACACTATTCTCATCAAAAAGATTTTCAGGACAAATCCAGGCAAAATTGTTTTTGAAAGCATCATTCAATCCCAAAAGCTTGCAAGGTATAGGTATTTCGGTCTCTTTATCATCTGTACTAATAACATTTATAGGAGAACCGAGTTTATTAAAACGTTTAAGAACCTTCCTAGCTTCAACAACGACATCCTTAAATTCTAGGCGCAGAGTTTCCAAGATAAAAGCTTTCTTTTCGGGATCCTCAATTTCATGAAGCTTAAGGAACATGTATTGCATAGAAGGATTAAGACTAGCAAACCTAGCTTCTAACATGTGAACTAAATGAGCAGAAGCAACTTCATAACTAGGTGCTAACTCAACCAAAGACTTTTCCTCATCTTCATCGTGCATACTAATGTGATTAAAGAACTCCTCAATGTTACTTTTGCCAATAATCGAACCACTCCCTACAGAGAGGTCCTCCAGAACGAACTCAGGGAACAACATGATAAACTAAAGTAAAGAAATAACAACTACCAAGGATTCTAATTTTTTTGGGTTTTTGATATAAAAAGCAATGCAGGTAAAATAAAATAAAGTAAAGCAAAACAAATAACAAAGTAAAGAATGTGTGTGCGAAGAACTCCCCTCGCAAAAGTCTTCTCTCTTCCCCGGCAACGGCGCCAGAAAAGAGGCTGCTACTCGTGTGATGATGACGCCAGAAAAGAGTTGTGGCGTTTAGTTGACGTGGGAGCAGTAAGTCCTTGTGCGTGGTGAATGACCAGCCCGTTGGGAACCCCAAGAGGAAGGTATGATGAGTGTAGCAGCAAGTTTTCCCTCAGTAAAGAAACCAAGGTATATCGAACAGGAGAAGGGAGACGGTGATGACTGAAGGTGTTTGTGGAACCTGCACACACACAAACAAATACTTTGTTCCCAACTTGCGATGAGGTTGTCAATCTCACCGGTTTGCTTGAAACAAAGGTTATGAGTGTATCGAGTGGAAAATAGTAGTAATATGCGAGTAAAGTAAACAATGCGGGAAAAGTAAACAGGTGATTGCAATATGATTAAAATAGGACCGGGGTCCACAGTTCACTAGTGGTGTCTCTCCATAGATAAAATAACATGCTGGGTAAACAAATTACAGTTGGGCAATTGATAGAATAAAGATAACGTGATATGTCAAGAAGATCACTATGAGATTTACTCTGGGCATTACAACAAAATACATAGACCGCCATCCAACTGCATCTATGACTAATAATCCACCCCCGGGGATATCATCCGAACACCCTAGAAGTATTAAGTTGCGAACAACAGATAATTGCATTAAGCAAAGTGTGTAATGTAAACAAAGCATATGCCCTTGAGCATATGAATGTTGTTTTCTCCCTAGTAGCAACAGCACATCTACCACCTTAGAGGTTTCTGTCACTCCCCCAGGTGAAATAGAGGCATGAACCCACTATCGAGCATAAATACCCCCTCTTGGAGTCACTAGCAACTACTCGGCCAAGATAGCTACTAACAACGGAGAGCATGCAAGATCATAAACAACATAGAGATAACAAAAGATATAATTCAGTACAGCAACTTAATCATAAACACCAATATTCATCGGATCCCAACAAACCAACATCATAGAATTACATAACGGTGATCTCAATCATGTAAGGCAGCTCATGAGATCTAAACATGAAGCACATGGTGGAGAAGACAACCAGCTAGCTACTGCTATGGACCCATAGTCCAAGGTAGACTACTCACTCATCGCTCCGGAGGCAAGCATGGCGATGAAGAAGACCTCCGGTGGCGATTCCCCTCTCCGGCAGGGTGCCGGGAAGAGCTTCTGGACCCTCCCGATCTTCGGGTCGACGGCGGCGGCGGATCGCGATGTATTCTGGAAAACTGATCGGGCCCTTAGGTTTTTCTCGTCGGGGGGTACTTATAGGCGAAGGGGCGATGTCAGGAGAGGGACCAGGCACCCTCACACAGGGGTGGCGCGGCCAGGGGCCAGGCCGCGCTGCCCCCTTGTGTGGGGCCCTAGTGGCCCCCCTCCGACACTTCTTCTGATGTCTCGAAGCTTCCGGGTAAAATATGACTTCAGGAACTTGTTTCGTCCAATTCCGAGAATATTTCCTGTGTATCACTTCTGAAACACAAAAACAGCAGAAAACAGGAAACTGGCACTGTGGCACTTCGTTAATAGGTTAGTTCCAGAAAATGTATAAAAGTGCCACTAAGTGTAACGAAACAATAGGCAAATGGTGTAAAAATAAGCATGGAGCATCAAAAATTATAGATACGTTTGAGACGTATCAAGACACCACTAGTGAACTGTGGACCCCGGTCCTATTTACATCATATTGCTATCACCTGTTTACTTTTCTCGCACTGTTTATTTTACTCGCATACTATTACTGTTTTCCACTCGATACACTCATAACCTTTGTTTCAAGCAAACCGGTGAGATTGACAACCTCATCGTAAGTTGGGAGCAAAGTATTTGTTTCTGTGTGTGCAGGTTCCACGTTGCAGCTAGCAAGCAAAGCTTGGACGAGGCGCCATATATAAATTGTCCGCTGTTGTCGCAAACTAGCAAGCATCACCTTCAGTCATCATTGTCTCTCCTCTCCTGAACGATATTAAACCTTGGTTTCTTAACTGAGGGAAAACTAGCTGCTATACTCATCACACCGTCCTCTTGGGGTTCCCAACGGGCTGGTCATTCACCACGCATCAAGCTAATTTTCTGGCGCCGTTGCCGGGGAGGAAGAGAAGACTTCTGCGAGGGGAGTTTTTCGCACACACATCCATTACTTTGTTTTATTGTTTTGCTTTACTTTATTTATTTTACCTGCATTGCTTTTTATCAAAAACCCAAAAAAAAATTAGAATCCTTGGTAGTTGTTATTTCTTTACTTTAGTTTATCATGTTGATCCCTAAGTACGTTCTGGAGGACCTCTCAGTAGGTAGTGGTTCGATTATTGGCAAAAGTAACATTGAGGAGTTCTTTAATCACATTAGTATACATGAGGAAGTTGAGGAAAAGTCTTTGGTTGAGCTTGCTCCTAGTATTGAAGTTGCTTCTGTTATATTAATTGACATGTTGGAAACTAGGTTTGCTAGTCTTAATCCTTTTATGCAATATATGTTCCTTAAGCTTCATGAAATTGAGGATCCCGAAAAGAAAGCTTTTATCTTGGAAACTTTGCGCCTAGAATTTAAGGATGTCGTTGTTGAAGCTAGGAAAGTTCTTAAACATTTTAATAAACTCGGTTCACCTATAACGGTTATTAGTACAAATGATGAAGGGGCCGAGATACCTATACCTTGCAAGCTTTTGGGATTGTGTGAAGCCTTCGAAAATAATTTTGCCTGGATTTGTCCTGAAAATCTTTTTGATGAAAATAGTGTACCCAAGCATGATCACAAAGGGTCTTCTAAAACTTATGTGGATGAAATACAATGCCTTATTGATAAGACCTCTGCAGTTGATCTTAATGCTTCTTCTGAAGGTACTTGATTCGCAATTTTCTGCGCCTAGCTCAAAGGCGTTAAAGAAAAGCACTCTTGGGAGATAACCCAATGTTTTCTTTTCAGTACTTTTTCTTTTATTTGAGTCTTGGAAGTCATTACTACTGTAATGACCGCTCCTTATCTTGTTTATTTCGTTTTTGTGCCAAGAGAAGCCTCTAATTTGAGTGAGGTAAAGATTTGGGGATGTTGCTGTCCTGAAACTGTTTTTGGTGCTGCACCGTAAAAATTCGTGAAAAATTCTCTGTATATCTTTTGGACCTGCGATTTCTTGTGCATATGCCCCAGGTTATATCCAAACTTTTCTTAGTTGAACACTTTTTGATTTGAGCAACAGAAAATCCCTCAAAAATTCGACATTTGTCAGCTGTTCAGTTTTGACAGATTTCTGCCAATATTTGTGTTTGCCACTTTATCGCTTTCTTTTGAGTTCTTTTGATCACGGAACTTTTGGGGAGGTTGCTACAGTAGTATATGCTATATATGTGGTGGTTTTGAGTTGGAACCAGAAGCAAATAGAGGATTGATTATATGTTATGCTTACACTAATGTTGCTAATAGAATTGTGTTTAGTTTTGTATGAAGGAAGTTTTCAAGTGTAGGGATTGGAGAATGATGAGATGAGTTGAAGAATGGACAAAAGCTCAAGCTTGGGGATGCCCATGCATCACCCCAAGAAATATCCAAGAAGTACAAGCGTCAAAGCTTGGGGATGCCCCCGAGGCACCCCTTCTTCATCGGCAAAAATCAGGTCACCTTTCAAAACACTATATTTTTATTGCTTCATGCACTATGTGTTTTTCTTGGAGCATCTGTTGTTTTAGTTTTCTTAGTTCGTTTAGTTTGTTTGTTTGCTGCAATAAATGGTTGGACCCCAACAAATTTTCCTTTGGAGGAGATGTACCTTGTTTTCATTTGCAAAGAACGCTCTAGTTTTCACTCTTATTAAAAATCGATGCGTTCTTCTTTTTCTGCTACTGCTTCTGGTTTTCGTTTTCACCTTGATATGCGTTTAGACCTTGTCATATATTTTCATCAAGGTGTATTTTTGCCTCTGATCTTCATTGGTTTTCATCAAAAGAGGTGTTTTAAAAAAAAATTCAAATGGTGTTGGAAAAGAGAAAAAGCTTTGTGCAAAATAGTGGTACAAGAAGGAGCTTGTGTAGACTGCAGCTTAGGCTTTTTCATGTCATGCTTGATGTCTTTTTGATAGTATGCTTAGTGGTTTTGCTGTAGCATGACTTGTCTCAAATAACTGAGATTGCTTAATGAGCCTTTGAAAAAATCATGCGTTGTTTTTATTGTATGGAAGCATTATTTTGGTTTTCTCCTTGATGTTTTATTTGGATTGACTTGGCGCATGCTCACACATGTTAGACTCTTACAAAGTCGCCAATAGCCTTCATGATCATTTAGTTTTTGACTTTTGATGCCATCGTATGCTTCTTTTAATGTCGCTTTGTCGCTTTGCATGATTATGGCCATTATTGCTCTCTTAGTTGGTCGCTCCCAGTCTTTTGCTAGCCCTCGCCTTGTACTGAGTATGAGCTCTACTCGTGCATCCAACTCCTAAAAGCCAAAGTTTCCCATTGTGTCCACTATAAATTCCTATGCATGGTATTTGTAAGCCATTCTAAAGTAAAATTTTCATGTGCTACCTTTCAAAAACCTTCAAAACACTTCTCGTTTTGTGACACTGTTTTCAGCTCATGGGGACGTAGTGGTCGGATTTGCTATCTTCCATATTGCTTATGCCAAAAAGGAAAAAAAAGGGAAAAAAAGAAAGAAAAAAAGGCACTCCTCCATGGAAAGTGAATGTTGGTGGGCACCCGATGGAATCGGTTAGCCATGGTTTGTGAAAGGAAAAAAGGTGGGGAGGAGTGCCAAGCATTATAAAAAGAGCACAAAAGTGCCAATCTCTCTCAAAAACTTGCTTCATTTTTGTATGGAAGATAGTAAGAACCCCATTGCCAGTCGTTGACAAAGACAACCACCTCTCAAAACCAATTTTTATCTCTTTGTTTTACAAATGAAAAGCTCTAGCACATGTTTAATCACTGCTTCCCTCTGCGAAGGGCCTTTCTTTTACTTTTATGTTGAGTCACCACCTTCTTTCTTTATGCACCATTAAGAGAGCATAGTTGTCATTCTTAGTGTGATATGCATTGTCCCAAAGTTCATTGATTGACTCATATTGCTGGTTTCACTTGTTCTTAAATTATTTGTATCTAGTCGTCCTCTTAAACTAGAAGGTGTCCTATGCATTTGTGTTTTGCTCTCTTTGAAGGACAAGCTGAAAACCTTTTGTATGTTTTTCCTTATGATTTGAACACACGTTTGACTTTCATTGTTTCATTATCATGATCTTTTGTTTGTGTTCATTTGCATGTTTACAACATGGTTGCTAAGTTCTTATTGTCATGATTATATCTTCATGCCCATGTTTTAAGTTCTATTGATCCCAGCTCACCAATGCTTACATATATGATCAAGATTGTGTAGGTGCATGTCACCTCAAAAATTATTCTTTTGTTATCACTTACCTACTCGAGGACGAGCAGGAGTTAAGCTTGGGGATGCTTGATACGTCTCAAACGTATCTATAATTTTTGATGCTCCATGCTTGTTTTTACACCATTTGCCTATTGTTTCGTTACACTTAGTGGCACTTTTATGCATTTTCCGGAACTAACCTATTAACAAGTGCCACAGTGCCAGTTTCCTGTTTTCTGCTGTTTTTGTGTTTCAGAAGTGATACAGAGGAAATATTCTCGGAATTGGACGAAACAAGTTCCTGAAGTCTTATTTTACCCGGAAGCTTCCAGAGATCCGAAGAGGAGTAGGAGGTGGGCCACCAGGGGCCCACACGCACAGGTGGCGCGGCCAGCCCCTGGCCCGCGCCACCGTGGTGTGAGGCCACATGGCCCCACCTCTGACGACGCCCCTTCGCCTATAAAGACCCCCCGACGGAAAAAACCTAAGTACCCGATCAGATTTCCAGAACACATCGCGATCCGCCGCCACCGTCGACCCGAAGATCGGGAGGATCCAGAAGCTCTTCCCAGCACCCTGCCGGAGAGGGGAATCGCCACCGGAGGTCTTCTTCATCGCCATGCTTGCCTCCGGAGCGATGAGTGAGTAGTATACCTTGGACTATGGGTCCATAGCAGTAGCTAGATGGTTGTCTTCTCCACCATGTGCTTCATGTTTAGATCTCATGAGCTGCCCTACATGATTGAGATCACCGTTATATAATTCTACATGTTTGGTTTGTTGGGATCCGATGAATATTGGTGTTTATGATTAAGTTGTTGTACTGAATATTATCTTTTGTTATCTCTATGTTATTTATGATCTTGCATGCTCTCCGTTGTTAGTAGCTATCTTGGCCAAGTAGTTGCTAGTGACTCCAAGAGGGGGTATTTATGCTCGATAGTGGGTTCATGCCTCTATTTCACCTGGGGGAGTGACAGAAACCTCTAAGGTGGTAGATGTGCTGTTGCTACTAGGGAGAAAACAACATTCATATGCTCAAGGGCATATGCTTTGTTTACATTACACACTTTGCTTAATGCAATTATCTGTTGTTCGCAACTTAATACTTCTAGGGTGTTCGGATTGATATCCCCGGGAGTGGATTATTAGTCATAGATGCAGTTGGATGGCGGTCTATGTATTTTGTTGTAATGCCCAGAGTAAATCTCATAGTGATCTTCTTGACATATCACGTTATCTTTATTCTATCAATTGCCCAACTGTAATTTGTTTACCCAGCATGTGTTATTTTATCTATGGAGAGACACCACTAGTGAACTGTGGACCCCGGTCCTATTTACATCATATTGCTATCACCTGTTTACTTTTCTCGCACTGTTTATTTTACTCGCATACTATTACTGTTTTCCACTCGATACACTCATAACCTTTGTTTCAAGCAAACCGGTGAGATTGACAACCTCATCGTAAGTTGGGAGCAAAGTATTTGTTTGTGTGTGTGCAGGTTCCACGTTGCAGCTAGCAAGCAAAGCTTGGACGAGGCGCCATATATAAATTGTCCGCTGCTGTCGCAAACTAGCAAGCATCACCTTCAGTCGTCATTGTCTCTCCTCTGCTGAACGATATTAAACCTTGGTTTCTTAACTGAGGGAAAACTAGCTGCTATACTCATCACACCTTCCTCTTGGGGTTCCCAACGGGCTGGTCATTCACCACGCATCAAGACACACTTTACGTTTTCCTGTTCTTAAAAAATTGACATTGTGGTCTCTTATGTTGAGTTGTTATGCTTGCAAGTTGTAAGTTGGATTCTAGCCCATCCATGCTGTCATGGGGCAAGCTTTCAACATTGCACTTCTTATTTGAGTTGATATCGTGATCTTTTGTTTATGGATGCCCGCGGTGTGAAATGAATTGGGAATCTTGTGGGGATCATGGAGTTTGTATATGTGTTAGGGAAACGTCGGGCCGCCAATCTAAGCCATGCATAATTCATGGTGGAAATTTGCAGCATACCCATGGTGAACATTCGACGACGCATCTCACAATAAAAAGCTAAACAAAAGGCAAATAAAAGAGATGTCGAGGTGTTCATTGTCTGCTTGTCCTGTCATTTTGGTGTGGGCTTGTTCCATGTCATCGGGCACGGAGGTACCCCATTGGCGGTTCTCAATGATATGCATATACTTACAATGACAAGAGCCTTGCTTGGGACTCTAAGTAAAGTAGCATGAGGTTTGGGTACTCGTATTCACGGGACACGAGGTTTTCAACTTATGATTTGTCAAGCATATGCATCATAATTGTTCTCGCATTAACTTTAACCATTCAAGATGCTTATGATGGGGGCAATGAGAGCTCAAAGCCGGTAAGTACCATAATTTTTGAAGGTTATAAAACTTGCAATCACTACTTCCCTCTGCGAAGGGCCTTTCTTTTACTTTTATGTTGAGTCACCACCTTCTTTCTTCATGCACCATTAAGAGAGCATAGTTGTCATTCTTAGTGTAATATGCATTGTCCCAAAGTTCATTGATTGATTCATATTGTTGGTTTCACTTGTTCTTAAATTATTTGTATCTAGTCGCCCTCTTAAACTTGAAGGTGTCCTATGCATTTATGTTTTGCTCTCTTTGAAGGACAAGCTGAAAACCTTTTGTATGTTTTTCCTTATGATTTGAACACACGTTTGACTTTCATTGTTTCATTTTCATGATCTTTTGTTTGTGTTCATTTACATGTTTACAACATGGTTGCTAAGTTCTTATTGTCATGATTATATCTTCGTGCCCATGTTTTAAGTTCTTATGATCCCAGCTCACAAATGCTTACATATATGATCAAGATTGTGTAGATGCATGTCACCTCAAAAATTATTCTTTTGTTATCACTTACCTACTCGAGGACGAGCAGGAGTTAAGCTTGGGGATGCTTGATACGTCTCCAACGTATCTATAATTTTTGATGCTCCATGCTTGTTTTTACACCATTTGCCTATTGTTTCATTACACTTCGTGGCACTTTTATGCATTTTCCGGAACTAACCTATTAATGAGTTGCCACAGTGCCAGTTTCCTGTTTTCTGCTGTTTTTGTGTTTCAGAAGTGATACACAGGAAATATTCTCGGAATTGGACGAAACAAGTTCATGAAGTGGATTATTAGTCATAGATGCAGTTGGATGGCGGTCTATGTATTTTGTTGTAATGCCCAGAGTAAATTGCATAGTGATCTTCTTGACATATCACGTTTATCTTTATTCTATCAATTGCCCAACTGTAATTTGTTTACCCAGCATGTGTTATTTATCTTATGGAGAGACACCACTAGTGAACTGTGGACCCCAGTCCTATTTCAATCATATTGCTATCACCTGTTTACTTTGCTCGCACTGTTTACTTTAATTGCATATTATTATCACTTTCTACTCGATACGCTCATACCCTTTGTTTCAAGCAAACCGGTGAGATTGACAACCTCATCGCAAGTTGGGAACAAAGTATTTGGTTGTGTTGTGTGCAGGTTCCGCGTTGCAGCTAGCAAGCAAAGCTTGGACGAGGCGCCATATATAAATTGTCCGAAGCTGTCGCAAACTAGTCCGCATCACCTTCAGTCGTATTGTCTGCTCTTCTCCTGATCGATATACCTTGGTTCTTAACTGAGGGAAAACTTGCTGCTATATTCATCAAAACCTTCTCTTGGGGTTTTCCAACTGGCCGGTCATTTTACTTCATCAACAAATGCCAACAAGCTTTCTGGCACCATCATCACCGCGCCATCACTGTCATATCCATTGATGCGAGGACTAAAAAAGAGGACTAACCAAAATCTTCACCTAATCTACTGCAAAATACTACTTTTATAAAAACCTCCACTCATAGATTAGGTTCCATTCCTCGTGGTGGAGTAGGAGGTGGAGGCGGCGGCTATCTTAGAGGCGGTTTTAGGGTTTATGATAGACGATCCCTACCTAACATTTCTGAACAAATACTACACTTGATCTTAGCCGGATGCCGAGAAAGGTATTGGGTAAGTTTCATCTTAATATATATCTTCATGTTTTTTATTCCAGAATTTAAAAGCCTTGTAAGTAGTTACTCCTTTGTCCCATAATATAAGATGTTACAACCAATACACAAGTTAGCACGATGTAATAACATCTTATATTACGGACAGAGGGGGTACTTTTTTGCTAAGTTTCCGGCTCGACGCCACCTTCTACGTTGTATATGTCCTCCCTAGCACCAATTTTCCCGTTCCGAGGGTTGCTCCGTTTCTCCTCTCTTGTTGTTAGCTCATTTAGATGGAATAGGCATTGAAGGCAACCGCTATGAGAGCTGCTCAATCACATCACCTCACATTTTATTCTCAAGCAAGTTGACATGATTAGAGAAAATAACAAGTGAATTCTCATTTTGTTTTGCAACCAGTGGAGTTCCTATCAGAGAGACTAACGATATAGCTAAACTCTCCATTGTCGATCAATTTGGTATGGTCTAATGTGACACAAGGTTTGTGTTGCGGACTTGCTCCTACAGCGGAACAAAACATTTTATAGAATATTTAATAGTTTGTGGAGATAAGAAATAGTATAAATGATGATGACAATTATTTACTTGGGACTTGGCCCCTTTAATCATTTTTCTGTATTTACACTTGTAAGACCAAAAAATACGCTACTACCAAGGTAGATCCCTGGGTTGGCGCCCTGCCTTTCAGTGCCCCAAGGCGGGCGCCCCAACCTATGGATCGACCCTGCTCGGAGGAGCCTCTTGCAGGTACTCCATCGCCAGGAGGGAATGACATTGCATCAGGCGAGGGTTGTTCAACCAAAGCGGCGCGCTGATTCTAGGCGGAGGCATAGTGTCCTCTTTTCCCTAGTGAGTGGAATACTTGCTTCCGAGTTCTGTGTTTTAGTTTCCCTTTGATTTAATTTGTTTTGGAGTGAACCATTAGATTTACTTTGTTGGATCAGATCATTAGTCCCCTTTGATGTATTTTTTTCTTGCTACAGTTCAAACGTAAGTTCTATGTTATGTTGATTATAAAGTCAAGACGAATATGATATTAAACCGTTCGATGCGCAGAGTCGGAATGGCACAGATGTACTCGGAGGTAGAGCCGGTCAAGTAAATTTTGGACCCGGACAAGTTCATTGATTATACTTTACACTAAACTTTTATACTTTTGTATAACTTATTTATCGTACTACAATTTTAATAATTATAACTTCCCATTACACAACTAGCATAGTAATCATATATGAAATGTTACTAGTGTTAGTTTTATCATTATTTTCTGAGACAAATGCCTTGTGCTAAACAAATGTTTTATTTGTAGCAAAACTATGTTATTTTCTGAGATTGACAAAATTCTATGCATCCTTTTTTTTTTGCATCAACACATATTCTTGAATATTTTCAATCGTTTGGTGGATATATTCGTTACCTATGTCCTACAAAATATCTTAATAGGGAGATTTCTAGTGTACCATTATGTTAGAAAATTTCTTAAAACTTCAGAGTATAAAGTGGACTATTTGCTTGACTGCCTACCAGCATCCTAGTTGGCTGTTACATTTTAATAGTTTGATGGTCTATAATTTGGTTTTAGCATATGTCTCTAAACAAAACCCATAAATAATTCATTTTGTGCGGAAGTTCAAGTCCAAGTCGAGGTGGACACGGACCGGCCAGCCTTCCGTCACGACTGACGCTCCTAATATAAAGCGCCTAGACCTATGGATACCGGCAATCAAACCAACGAGTAGCGACAGATCGACCGAGACGACATGGCGGCTTTCCGGCGACGGCTGCTCCGGGGCCTCCTCGCCGGCCGCCGCGCAGCCATAGCTCTAGCACAGGCTCCACGCGCGTTCTCCACCACCTGCGCCACCGGCGGCAGCCCCTTTCCTCAGGTTTGCATCACATCGCATCCCATGGTTTGATTGATCTGTAGCCGAAATCCCTTTTCCTTCTTTTCTTTATCAATCGATCACACATGCGCGCAGAGTCCAGCTTGGACGTCGTACGAGAAGGCGATCCAAGAGTACAGGAGGGTCAGCCTGAGGCACTTCGACGTTTCGGTGGCGGCCACGGTGCTCGTCTTCGTCGGACTCACCGGCCTCCATCAGCCCTTTGCGCCGTCCCCTTCATCAAGATCCGTGTTAGATGCGATTAGGAAGACCCGGCCCCAGTTCTTTTCGGCAGACGGTTTTGGCGAGAAGTTGTCCTCCTCCCAGCTTTCTGGAGAAACCGGGACACAAATTCAATCAGACTTCCAAACTAGGTTAGCCTAAACTAGTTTAGATTAGATGTTTAACATAATTTTGAGGCCGGTTTCTCCGGAAAGTTTGGAGGAGGGCAGGTTCCAGAAAAATTAATCCTGAGATATCTTGTATTCTTGTGTTGTGCCTTGCAACGCACAGAATAATGGAGAATTGGATTTGTACCTAACCATAGCCTTGCATTTCTTCTTCTCTTTTGAGTTGCTATATGCACACTAAACTTCTATTTATTTGGTTCAGAGCAAACATCGTCATACTGGTCGTATGTTGCTATCGTCCAATGTGCATGCCATCGTCTATCGTTTGGCTTGCTGATCACCCATGTCACGCCTAGTCTAATTGCGATCACTCATGTCACGCCTATTCTAATTGCATTTATGGGATTAGAGTTGGTTGTTTGACCTTCGGTCATTAATGAGAGAATCAACAAGGAAAATGTTTACTCCCGGTTCAGTTTATCAACAAAGTATGAACTATAGTTCACAAGTCACAACAAATATAATATGGCATTGAAAACTTCTTTTGAATAGAATCAAATGGTACTTCCTCCGTCCTAGTTCCCAGGGCGTAATCCCAAAATCTCTTTGTCCCATAACCCCACCTCCTAGGCATAATTTTATTTACTCTCCCTAATTCCAAGCGGCTACTCTCCCTAATTCTAAGCTGATGTGTTGCTGCTTTCTTCTCCCCTTCCTCTCCCCTCCCGCATGCGGTGTGAACTCGTTCCTTTTCTGCATGGATGATCTGCTCGCCTCCTCTTTCGTTCAGTGTGAATTTTTTGTTCTATTTTTGTTGTATAAAATAAACGGCAGCCATTGCCGACAGCAGCCACAGCGATGGAAGGAGTAGGAGACCCAGTTGTTGACAGTCCGGTGGAAATCATGGACGTGGAGGTGGAGCAGCAAGGCGCCATCATGGTGGAGCAGCAAAGCACCATGGTTGATGCGGAGGAGGTCGATGGCGCGGTGGAGTAGAATGATCATGGAGTGGTGGAGGAGGGCCAAGTTGACGTGGAAGAACTCGAGGAGGATTTCGAGAGGCTTCGTGCATCCATCCAAGGGCTTTTCGAAAAAGTTGATCGTATATTTGTGGGTCAAGACAAGATTTTGGCAAGGTTTAAGTAAATCCACATCACTAACTTGGCGATGTTACCCACTACTATGTTGCCATCTTCATGTAAGGGATGCATATTCCCTGCTATGTGCCGAAGGTGTGGTGCGCGGTGAGGCATCGATCTTTCGTTGTCTTGCTTGCAGTCTGCCGGTGCCAAATGACTTGCTTCCTTACGAGGTGTGCGGAATTCCTCTTGTCTGTGATGGCTAGTTCATCTGGGTATCAGGCACAAACTCACTTTGATCTTCGACAATGGTAGACGTGTTGCGACCACAATGAGTGCATACACCATCTTCACCAATCCCGACCTTAGTTGCACAGTCCTTGGACCAAAAATCATCACAGACGAGGATTTCCACACACCTTGTAAGGAAGCAAGTCATTTGACACCGGCAAACTGCAAGGAAGACAACAAAAGATCGATGCCTCACCACGCACACCACACCCTCGGCACATAGTAGGAAATATGCATCCCTTACATGAAGATGTGGCAATATAGCAATGGGTAACATCGCTAAGTTAGTGCTACGGATGTACTTAAACCTGGCCAAAATCTTATCTTGACCTGCAAATATACGATCAACTTTTTCAAAAAGCCCTTGGTTGGATGCATGAAGCCTCTCAAAATCCTGCTCGAGTTCTTCCACGTCAACTTGGCCCTCCTCCACCACGCCATGATCATTCTACTCCACCGTGCCATGGACCTCCTCCGCATCAACCATGGCGTCTTGCTGCTCCACCTCCATGGCGCCTTGCTGCTCCACCTCCACGTCCATGGTTTCCACTGGACTATCAACGACTGGGTCTCCTACTCCTTCAATCGTTGTGGCTGCTGTGGGCAATGGTTGCTGTATCTTTTATACAGCAAACATGGAATGAATTCACACCGAACGGAAGAGGAGGTGGGCAGATTATCCATGCAAAAAACGAAACAAATTCACACCACATGCGGGAGGGGAGAGGAAGGGGAGAACAAAGC
Organism: Dactylis glomerata; assembly: GCA_007115705.1. Lineage (NCBI taxonomy): Eukaryota > Viridiplantae > Streptophyta > Magnoliopsida > Poales > Poaceae > Dactylis > Dactylis glomerata. Next base: position 106,576 of record QXEO01000888.1, read on the forward strand.
TGTAGCACGCCGGCTTGGAATTGGGGGGAGTAACCGCTTGAAATTAGAAAGAGTAATTACGGGAGTGTTGAAGTGTATAAGTGAATTGCCTAGCCCTTTCCATCAGTTCGGACTTTTGGTTGCGTTGGCTACTGCATGAAGCTTGACATGGTATCAGAGCCCAGGGTCTCGAGTTCGAGTCCTGGTTTTCACAATTTACTGTAAAATTGCTGTTGCCCCCTTTGTGTCCACGTGTTGACTTTCTCTTCTTCTGTCTGTGTCCACGTGTTGACTTTCTCTTCTCCCGTCACACGTGAGTGGGGGTATTGAAGTGTATAAGTGAATTGCCTAGCCCTTTCTATCAGTTCGAACTTTTGGTTGCGTTGGCTAGTGCATGAAACTTGACAGGGAGTAAATAAAATTATGCCTAAGAGGTGAAAATTATGGAACAAATAGATTTTAGGATTATGCCATGGGAACTAGGACGGAGGGAGTAGTTTGATAGTTTCGCACTAAAAAAAACTCAACACTTGCTTGTTTTGGGGGGACAAGAATTCCTTGCTCCATTATTCTAAGCTGCAGCCACATGGGAACAGAATGGAGACAAAACAAAACCAAAAGAGTCCGGTCTGATCTCAAGGCAGTGTTTTTATTCTCAGCAAGCAGAGAACAAAATCAACACACGCGTGCATGTCACATGTGCGAAGCACCACCACCAACATTCCCGGTCTTATGAATTACAGATAGCTACAACATAGATTAGCAACACATAGATACATATCAGTCCTGTACTAGTAAATTTGTGCTGGCTAATTTTTCATCATCACATAGATTAGCACACAACTGAAACTAGGACAACAAGAACAGCAACACTGAGCTACTATGCTAGCTACTGCAAGTCTTTTTCTATTCCACCGATGCTACTACAGGTGCAACACAAAGCATCAGCATACATTACCTAATCACTAACAACAATGGACCTAAGCAACCACACCAGGCACTACCTACAGTTTGTTTCTTGCTGGATTCCTTTGAAGCATCATTCACTCCCAGCAAAAATAACCACTAAGGTTAGTTTGCAGCTGCAGAGGTTGCCCCACAGCCCAATCAGCAACCTCATACATATACACCAAAACAAATTGGCTCTTCACTGGTTCTCAACCAAAACAAATTGCCTCCCGCAGCCATCTTTCACCGAAATACATAACATTGATGGAAGAACGACCAATCTCATATAATTATGAGTTACCGAAGTTTTGAGCTCACGTATCTGGTATCATATTCAAATGTATGGAGGGAGGAGGTGTGGATAAAGGAGACAATGGTAGACCGAAATGCGACATCTTTGTCCTGGACAAGTGAATTATGGAACTCTTTCTGCTATAACAGTATGTGATCCTACAACATCTGCTACGTAAGCACAGTCCGCTAGGAACATGAACTTCAAGGATCATACGATGGCATTTTGCTTTGCTCCACAAAATTGCTTCAAAGATGACATGAATTCAGTAACTAGCGGCACAAGAAAGCAACAAGACAAGTAGATAACTTTTCTCATATCATAACAGTTAACAAAGCACAACGCTTGCATGTTTAGATCTCGTAACAGGAACAGGAATTCCCTGTTCTGTTATTTTAAGCCAGTAGTCACATGGGAACAGAGTGGAGACAAATCTTAAAACAAGAGAGGGCCTAACCTCTGAGCTCTCAAGACAAGATTTTTATTCTAAGCAGCAGTGAGCCAAAGCAACAGACACATGCATGTCTGCAGGTAAGAAGCACCACCACCAACATTCCCAGTTACCGATCAACATTGACACAGTGCATACTGACAGCTACCGCAGCCCAACATGGATAACATATCAAATAGTCTTAACTAGTAAATTAAACCTGATTGTTTTTCATCAACACATCATCACATTGATTAGCTGCCATCTACTGAGCTCAGTCTTTGCATGACTGAAACTGGAACTACAAGAACAGCACCATTGGGCTGCTATGCTAGCTACCACAAGTCTTCTTCTACTTCTGCTACTACAAGGCTCAACACAAAGCAACAGCATAGATTACCTAATAACTACTCGGCACAATCACATCAGGCAGCACACAAACAAGTTTGTTTCTTGCTGCATTCCTTCCCAGCACTTATCCCCTTCCAGCCAAAATAACCACTAACTGAATCGGTCACAAAGTTAGTTACCATTTGAAGCTGCAGAGATTGCTACCCATCATCAGAGCAGGATGTCGGCCTTGGAAGGCAGCCTCCGGAAGAAGTTCATCAGCAGGGAAGGCATCCTGCTGCGGAACCTCGGTGGGCGCATGGCGTACAGGCCCCACAGCCCGATCAGCACCTTCATCGGCATGGCGTAAGCGATAACTGCAGCAGCAACGCAGGCGATGGAGAAGAGCAGCGTCGCCCTCGGGTCACGCCAGCTGAGGACGGCCTGCATCCGCTCCCCCTGTGTTGCAATATCGCACACCACCGTTTGCACCCTCCCAGCCACGCTGCGGAGGCGGTCGTACCTGAAGCGCACGACGTCGCCCCGGTTTGAAGGGAATGTGTCGAATTCCTCATCAAGCTCATCCACGGTGGCTGCATCGGCATGGGACAGCCGCATATCCATGTGAGGCGGGTGCCTTGGCCGAAGACGGTACCTCCATAGCCCCGTGAACGCCATCACCAGAAAGGCTGTCGGAAGGATCAGCTCTGGCATAAGCACGAACACCAGGAATGTGAACACAGCAAGGCATGAGTGCACCGGGCGCTGCCACGAGCGAACAAGCTCAAACCACCTTCCAACAGCGATCAGACCAGAGAGCACGGTGACAAGGCGGAAGAAGTTCGCTTTGCTGCGCCTCATGCTCCACAGATGTGAGCGGTGATCCAGCATGTACTCAACAACCTCCTTGCCAAGCGGTGGCTCGGTACGGCCAAGCCGGGCAGCAACAACACTTGTGGCCTGGAACCGCAGGCTCTCAACCTGACGAACAAGCAGCGGCTCAACATAGTGCATCTTGGGAAGCAAAGGGCGAACATAGGCATGGTACATGTTGCCGGCATTGCCACAGCAGAAGCGCACAGCTAGGTGGAGTTCCCCCATCTTCTTGACCCCAGAAGAATGCAACATGAGGAGTGGGTAAGCATGAGTGTACACCCTGTCGGTCTCCAATGTCGAGAGCCTGATCCGGACCTTACCAATGCAGTTATCACGGACAGCAACTGTGGTGTTCCCTGATGCTGGCTTGTTGTCAACATGGCAGTTGTCGAACACACCCACGGTGATGACGGTGCAGGGATCAAACACCTCCCAAGTGTACTGCTCATTCCACCGGGGGCAAACTGAGTCGACGATCAGACACACTTTACGTTTTCCTGTTCTTAAAAAATTGACATTGTGGTCTCTTATGTTGAGTTGTTATGCTTGCAAGTTGTAAGTTGGATTCTAGCCCATCCATGCTGTCATGGGGCAAGCTTTCAACATTGCACTTCTTATTTGAGTTGATATCGTGATCTTTTGTTTATGGATGCCCGCGGTGTGAAATGAATTGGGAATCTTGTGGGGATCATGGAGTTTGTATATGTGTTAGGGAAACGTCGGGCCGCCAATCTAAGCCATGCATAATTCATGGTGGAAATTTGCAGCATACCCATGGTGAACATTCGACGACGCATCTCACAATAAAAAGCTAAACAAAAGGCAAATAAAAGAGATGTCGAGGTGTTCATTGTCTGCTTGTCCTGTCATTTTGGTGTGGGCTTGTTCCATGTCATCGGGCACGGAGGTACCCCATTGGCGGTTCTCAATGATATGCATATACTTACAATGACAAGAGCCTTGCTTGGGACTCTAAGTAAAGTAGCATGAGGTTTGGGTACTCGTATTCACGGGACACGAGGTTTTCAACTTATGATTTGTCAAGCATATGCATCATAATTGTTCTCGCATTAACTTTAACCATTCAAGATGCTTATGATGGGGGCAATGAGAGCTCAAAGCCGGTAAGTACCATAATTTTTGAAGGTTATAAAACTTGCAATCACTACTTCCCTCTGCGAAGGGCCTTTCTTTTACTTTTATGTTGAGTCACCACCTTCTTTCTTCATGCACCATTAAGAGAGCATAGTTGTCATTCTTAGTGTAATATGCATTGTCCCAAAGTTCATTGATTGATTCATATTGTTGGTTTCACTTGTTCTTAAATTATTTGTATCTAGTCGCCCTCTTAAACTTGAAGGTGTCCTATGCATTTATGTTTTGCTCTCTTTGAAGGACAAGCTGAAAACCTTTTGTATGTTTTTCCTTATGATTTGAACACACGTTTGACTTTCATTGTTTCATTTTCATGATCTTTTGTTTGTGTTCATTTACATGTTTACAACATGGTTGCTAAGTTCTTATTGTCATGATTATATCTTCGTGCCCATGTTTTAAGTTCTTATGATCCCAGCTCACAAATGCTTACATATATGATCAAGATTGTGTAGATGCATGTCACCTCAAAAATTATTCTTTTGTTATCACTTACCTACTCGAGGACGAGCAGGAGTTAAGCTTGGGGATGCTTGATACGTCTCCAACGTATCTATAATTTTTGATGCTCCATGCTTGTTTTTACACCATTTGCCTATTGTTTCATTACACTTCGTGGCACTTTTATGCATTTTCCGGAACTAACCTATTAATGAGTTGCCACAGTGCCAGTTTCCTGTTTTCTGCTGTTTTTGTGTTTCAGAAGTGATACACAGGAAATATTCTCGGAATTGGACGAAACAAGTTCATGAAGTGGATTATTAGTCATAGATGCAGTTGGATGGCGGTCTATGTATTTTGTTGTAATGCCCAGAGTAAATTGCATAGTGATCTTCTTGACATATCACGTTTATCTTTATTCTATCAATTGCCCAACTGTAATTTGTTTACCCAGCATGTGTTATTTATCTTATGGAGAGACACCACTAGTGAACTGTGGACCCCAGTCCTATTTCAATCATATTGCTATCACCTGTTTACTTTGCTCGCACTGTTTACTTTAATTGCATATTATTATCACTTTCTACTCGATACGCTCATACCCTTTGTTTCAAGCAAACCGGTGAGATTGACAACCTCATCGCAAGTTGGGAACAAAGTATTTGGTTGTGTTGTGTGCAGGTTCCGCGTTGCAGCTAGCAAGCAAAGCTTGGACGAGGCGCCATATATAAATTGTCCGAAGCTGTCGCAAACTAGTCCGCATCACCTTCAGTCGTATTGTCTGCTCTTCTCCTGATCGATATACCTTGGTTCTTAACTGAGGGAAAACTTGCTGCTATATTCATCAAAACCTTCTCTTGGGGTTTTCCAACTGGCCGGTCATTTTACTTCATCAACAAATGCCAACAAGCTTTCTGGCACCATCATCACCGCGCCATCACTGTCATATCCATTGATGCGAGGACTAAAAAAGAGGACTAACCAAAATCTTCACCTAATCTACTGCAAAATACTACTTTTATAAAAACCTCCACTCATAGATTAGGTTCCATTCCTCGTGGTGGAGTAGGAGGTGGAGGCGGCGGCTATCTTAGAGGCGGTTTTAGGGTTTATGATAGACGATCCCTACCTAACATTTCTGAACAAATACTACACTTGATCTTAGCCGGATGCCGAGAAAGGTATTGGGTAAGTTTCATCTTAATATATCTTCATGTTTTTTATTCCAGAATTTAAAAGCCTTGTAAGTAGTTACTCCTTTGTCCCATAATATAAGATGTTACAACCAATACACAAGTTAGCACGATGTAATAACATCTTATATTACGGACAGAGGGGGTACTTTTTTGCTAAGTTTCCGGCTCGACGCCACCTTCTACGTTGTATATGTCCTCCCTAGCACCAATTTTCCCGTTCCGAGGGTTGCTCCGTTTCTCCTCTCTTGTTGTTAGCTCATTTAGATGGAATAGGCATTGAAGGCAACCGCTATGAGAGCTGCTCAATCACATCACCTCACATTTTATTCTCAAGCAAGTTGACATGATTAGAGAAAATAACAAGTGAATTCTCATTTTGTTTTGCAACCAGTGGAGTTCCTATCAGAGAGACTAACGATATAGCTAAACTCTCCATTGTCGATCAATTTGGTATGGTCTAATGTGACACAAGGTTTGTGTTGCGGACTTGCTCCTACAGCGGAACAAAACATTTTATAGAATATTTAATAGTTTGTGGAGATAAGAAATAGTATAAATGATGATGACAATTATTTACTTGGGACTTGGCCCCTTTAATCATTTTTCTGTATTTACACTTGTAAGACCAAAAAATACGCTACTACCAAGGTAGATCCCTGGGTTGGCGCCCTGCCTTTCAGTGCCCCAAGGCGGGCGCCCCAACCTATGGATCGACCCTGCTCGGAGGAGCCTCTTGCAGGTACTCCATCGCCAGGAGGGAATGACATTGCATCAGGCGAGGGTTGTTCAACCAAAGCGGCGCGCTGATTCTAGGCGGAGGCATAGTGTCCTCTTTTCCCTAGTGAGTGGAATACTTGCTTCCGAGTTCTGTGTTTTAGTTTCCCTTTGATTTAATTTGTTTTGGAGTGAACCATTAGATTTACTTTGTTGGATCAGATCATTAGTCCCCTTTGATGTATTTTTTTCTTGCTACAGTTCAAACGTAAGTTCTATGTTATGTTGATTATAAAGTCAAGACGAATATGATATTAAACCGTTCGATGCGCAGAGTCGGAATGGCACAGATGTACTCGGAGGTAGAGCCGGTCAAGTAAATTTTGGACCCGGACAAGTTCATTGATTATACTTTACACTAAACTTTTATACTTTTGTATAACTTATTTATCGTACTACAATTTTAATAATTATAACTTCCCATTACACAACTAGCATAGTAATCATATATGAAATGTTACTAGTGTTAGTTTTATCATTATTTTCTGAGACAAATGCCTTGTGCTAAACAAATGTTTTATTTGTAGCAAAACTATGTTATTTTCTGAGATTGACAAAATTCTATGCATCCTTTTTTTTTTGCATCAACACATATTCTTGAATATTTTCAATCGTTTGGTGGATATATTCGTTACCTATGTCCTACAAAATATCTTAATAGGGAGATTTCTAGTGTACCATTATGTTAGAAAATTTCTTAAAACTTCAGAGTATAAAGTGGACTATTTGCTTGACTGCCTACCAGCATCCTAGTTGGCTGTTACATTTTAATAGTTTGATGGTCTATAATTTGGTTTTAGCATATGTCTCTAAACAAAACCCATAAATAATTCATTTTGTGCGGAAGTTCAAGTCCAAGTCGAGGTGGACACGGACCGGCCAGCCTTCCGTCACGACTGACGCTCCTAATATAAAGCGCCTAGACCTATGGATACCGGCAATCAAACCAACGAGTAGCGACAGATCGACCGAGACGACATGGCGGCTTTCCGGCGACGGCTGCTCCGGGGCCTCCTCGCCGGCCGCCGCGCAGCCATAGCTCTAGCACAGGCTCCACGCGCGTTCTCCACCACCTGCGCCACCGGCGGCAGCCCCTTTCCTCAGGTTTGCATCACATCGCATCCCATGGTTTGATTGATCTGTAGCCGAAATCCCTTTTCCTTCTTTTCTTTATCAATCGATCACACATGCGCGCAGAGTCCAGCTTGGACGTCGTACGAGAAGGCGATCCAAGAGTACAGGAGGGTCAGCCTGAGGCACTTCGACGTTTCGGTGGCGGCCACGGTGCTCGTCTTCGTCGGACTCACCGGCCTCCATCAGCCCTTTGCGCCGTCCCCTTCATCAAGATCCGTGTTAGATGCGATTAGGAAGACCCGGCCCCAGTTCTTTTCGGCAGACGGTTTTGGCGAGAAGTTGTCCTCCTCCCAGCTTTCTGGAGAAACCGGGACACAAATTCAATCAGACTTCCAAACTAGGTTAGCCTAAACTAGTTTAGATTAGATGTTTAACATAATTTTGAGGCCGGTTTCTCCGGAAAGTTTGGAGGAGGGCAGGTTCCAGAAAAATTAATCCTGAGATATCTTGTATTCTTGTGTTGTGCCTTGCAACGCACAGAATAATGGAGAATTGGATTTGTACCTAACCATAGCCTTGCATTTCTTCTTCTCTTTTGAGTTGCTATATGCACACTAAACTTCTATTTATTTGGTTCAGAGCAAACATCGTCATACTGGTCGTATGTTGCTATCGTCCAATGTGCATGCCATCGTCTATCGTTTGGCTTGCTGATCACCCATGTCACGCCTAGTCTAATTGCGATCACTCATGTCACGCCTATTCTAATTGCATTTATGGGATTAGAGTTGGTTGTTTGACCTTCGGTCATTAATGAGAGAATCAACAAGGAAAATGTTTACTCCCGGTTCAGTTTATCAACAAAGTATGAACTATAGTTCACAAGTCACAACAAATATAATATGGCATTGAAAACTTCTTTTGAATAGAATCAAATGGTACTTCCTCCGTCCTAGTTCCCAGGGCGTAATCCCAAAATCTCTTTGTCCCATAACCCCACCTCCTAGGCATAATTTTATTTACTCTCCCTAATTCCAAGCGGCTACTCTCCCTAATTCTAAGCTGATGTGTTGCTGCTTTCTTCTCCCCTTCCTCTCCCCTCCCGCATGCGGTGTGAACTCGTTCCTTTTCTGCATGGATGATCTGCTCGCCTCCTCTTTCGTTCAGTGTGAATTTTTTGTTCTATTTTTGTTGTATAAAATAAACGGCAGCCATTGCCGACAGCAGCCACAGCGATGGAAGGAGTAGGAGACCCAGTTGTTGACAGTCCGGTGGAAATCATGGACGTGGAGGTGGAGCAGCAAGGCGCCATCATGGTGGAGCAGCAAAGCACCATGGTTGATGCGGAGGAGGTCGATGGCGCGGTGGAGTAGAATGATCATGGAGTGGTGGAGGAGGGCCAAGTTGACGTGGAAGAACTCGAGGAGGATTTCGAGAGGCTTCGTGCATCCATCCAAGGGCTTTTCGAAAAAGTTGATCGTATATTTGTGGGTCAAGACAAGATTTTGGCAAGGTTTAAGTAAATCCACATCACTAACTTGGCGATGTTACCCACTACTATGTTGCCATCTTCATGTAAGGGATGCATATTCCCTGCTATGTGCCGAAGGTGTGGTGCGCGGTGAGGCATCGATCTTTCGTTGTCTTGCTTGCAGTCTGCCGGTGCCAAATGACTTGCTTCCTTACGAGGTGTGCGGAATTCCTCTTGTCTGTGATGGCTAGTTCATCTGGGTATCAGGCACAAACTCACTTTGATCTTCGACAATGGTAGACGTGTTGCGACCACAATGAGTGCATACACCATCTTCACCAATCCCGACCTTAGTTGCACAGTCCTTGGACCAAAAATCATCACAGACGAGGATTTCCACACACCTTGTAAGGAAGCAAGTCATTTGACACCGGCAAACTGCAAGGAAGACAACAAAAGATCGATGCCTCACCACGCACACCACACCCTCGGCACATAGTAGGAAATATGCATCCCTTACATGAAGATGTGGCAATATAGCAATGGGTAACATCGCTAAGTTAGTGCTACGGATGTACTTAAACCTGGCCAAAATCTTATCTTGACCTGCAAATATACGATCAACTTTTTCAAAAAGCCCTTGGTTGGATGCATGAAGCCTCTCAAAATCCTGCTCGAGTTCTTCCACGTCAACTTGGCCCTCCTCCACCACGCCATGATCATTCTACTCCACCGTGCCATGGACCTCCTCCGCATCAACCATGGCGTCTTGCTGCTCCACCTCCATGGCGCCTTGCTGCTCCACCTCCACGTCCATGGTTTCCACTGGACTATCAACGACTGGGTCTCCTACTCCTTCAATCGTTGTGGCTGCTGTGGGCAATGGTTGCTGTATCTTTTATACAGCAAACATGGAATGAATTCACACCGAACGGAAGAGGAGGTGGGCAGATTATCCATGCAAAAAACGAAACAAATTCACACCACATGCGGGAGGGGAGAGGAAGGGGAGAACAAAGCTGTAGCACGCCGGCTTGGAATTGGGGGGAGTAACCGCTTGAAATTAGAAAGAGTAATTACGGGAGTGTTGAAGTGTATAAGTGAATTGCCTAGCCCTTTCCATCAGTTCGGACTTTTGGTTGCGTTGGCTACTGCATGAAGCTTGACATGGTATCAGAGCCCAGGGTCTCGAGTTCGAGTCCTGGTTTTCACAATTTACTGTAAAATTGCTGTTGCCCCCTTTGTGTCCACGTGTTGACTTTCTCTTCTTCTGTCTGTGTCCACGTGTTGACTTTCTCTTCTCCCGTCACACGTGAGTGGGGGTATTGAAGTGTATAAGTGAATTGCCTAGCCCTTTCTATCAGTTCGAACTTTTGGTTGCGTTGGCTAGTGCATGAAACTTGACAGGGAGTAAATAAAATTATGCCTAAGAGGTGAAAATTATGGAACAAATAGATTTTAGGATTATGCCATGGGAACTAGGACGGAGGGAGTAGTTTGATAGTTTCGCACTAAAAAAAACTCAACACTTGCTTGTTTTGGGGGGACAAGAATTCCTTGCTCCATTATTCTAAGCTGCAGCCACATGGGAACAGAATGGAGACAAAACAAAACCAAAAGAGTCCGGTCTGATCTCAAGGCAGTGTTTTTATTCTCAGCAAGCAGAGAACAAAATCAACACACGCGTGCATGTCACATGTGCGAAGCACCACCACCAACATTCCCGGTCTTATGAATTACAGATAGCTACAACATAGATTAGCAACACATAGATACATATCAGTCCTGTACTAGTAAATTTGTGCTGGCTAATTTTTCATCATCACATAGATTAGCACACAACTGAAACTATTTGCCTATTGTTTCGTTACACTTAGTGGCACTTTTATGCATTTTCCGGAACTAACCTATTAACGAAGTGCCACAGTGCCAGTTTCCTGTTTTCTGCTGTTTTTGTGTTTCAGAAGTGATACACAGGAAATATTCTCGGAATTGGACGAAACAAGTTCCTGAAGTCTTATTTTACCCGGAAGCTTCCAGAGATCCGAAGGAGAGTAGGAGGTGAGGGACCAGGGGCCCACACGCACAGGTGGCGCGGCCAGCCCCTGGCCCGCGCCACCCCCGTGTGTGGCCGCCTGGCCCCTCTTCTGACATCGCCCCTTCGCCTATAAAGACCCCCCGACGAGAAAAACCTAAGGGCCCGATCAGTTTTCCAGAACACATCGCGATCCGCCGCCGCCGTCGACCCGAAGATCGGGAGGGTCCAGAAGCTCTTCCCGGCACCCTGCCGAAGAGGGGAATCGCCACCGGAGGTCTTCTTCATCGCCATGCTTGCCTCTGGAGCGATGAGTGAGTAGTCTACCTTGGACTATGGGTCCATAGCAGTAGCTAGATGGTTGTCTTCTCCACTATGTGCTTCATGTTTAGATCTCATGAGCTGCCATACATGATTGAGATCACCGTTATGTAATTCTACATGTTTGGTTTGTTGGGATCCGATGAATATTGGTGTTTATGATTAAGTTGCTGTACTGAATTATATCTTTTGTTATCTCTATGTTGTTTATGATCTTGCATGCTCTCCGTTGTTAGTAGCTATCTTGGCCGAGTAGTTGCTAGTGACTCCAAGAGGGGGTATTTATGCTCGATAGTGGGTTCATGCCTCTATTTCACCTGGGGGAGTGACAGAAACCTCTAAGGTGGTAGATGTGCTGTTGCTACTAGGGAGAAAACAACATTCATATGCTCAAGGGCATATGCTTTGTTTACATTACACACTTTGCTTAATGCAATTATCTGTTGTTCGCAACTTAATACTTCTAGAGTGTTCGGATTGATATCCCGGGGAGTGGATTATTAGTCATAGATGCAGTTGGATGGCGGTCTATGTATTTTGTTGTAATGCCCAGAGTAAATCTCATAGTGATCTTCTTGACATATCACGTTATCTTTATTCTATCAATTGCCCAACTGTAATTTGTTTACCCAGCATGTGTTATTTTATCTATGGAGAGACACCACTAGTGAACTGTGGACCCCGATCCTATTTCCATCATATTGCTATCACCTATTTACTTTACTTGTACTGTTTACTTTACTCGCATACTATATTGTTTTCCACTCGATACACTCATAACCTTTGTTTCAAGCAAACCGGTGAGATTGACAACCTCATCGCAAGTTGGGAACAAAGTATTTGTTTGTGTGTGCAGGTTCCACAACACCTTCAGTCGTCATTGTCTCTCTTCTCCTGTTCGATAACCTTGGTTTCTTAAACTGAGGGAAAACTTGCTGCTACACTCATCATACCTTCCTCTTGGGGTTCCCAATGGGCTGGTTATCCACCACGCACAAGGACAGTCTGCTTCCACGTCAACCATACACAACCACACGCAGCAGCTACTTTTCTGGCGCCGTTGCCGGGGAAGAGAGAAGACTTCTGCGAGGGAAGTTCTTCGCACACACATTGTTTACTTTGTTATTATTTTGCTTTACTTTATTTATTTTACCTGCATTGCTTTTTATCAAAAACCCAAAAAAATTAGAAACCTTGGTAGCTGTTTTTACTTGTTTACTTTCGTTTTGCTGAAATGGCCAATCCTGAAAACACCAAGTTGTGTGACTTCACTAGCACGAACAATAGTGATTTTATCTGCACTCCTATTGCACCACCTATTGCTGCTGCAAACTTTTATGAGATTAAGCCTGCTTTATTGAACCTTGTTATGAAAGAGCAATTTTCTGGTGCTAGTACTGAAGATGCTGCAGCTCATCTCAACAATTTTGTTGAGCTATGTGAGATGCAGAAATATAAGGATGTTGATAGTGATATTATTAAGCTCAAGTTGTTTCCTTTTTCTTTGAGAGGAAAAGCTAAAGATTGGTTGCTGTCTTTGACTAAGAATAGTATTGATTCATGGGCTAAGTGTAAGGATGCTTTTATTGGTAGATACTATCCTCCTGCTAAGATTATAGCTTTGCGTAGCAATATTATGAAGTTTACTCAGTTTGATAATGAACATGTTGCTCAAGCTTGGGAAAGAATGAAATCTATGATAAAGAATTGCCCCACTCATGGACTGACTACTTGGATGATTATCCAAACTTTTTATGCAGGACTGAATTTTTCTTCAAGGAACTTACTTGATTCAGCTGCTGGAGGCACGTTTATGTCCCTTACCTTGGGCGCCGCGTCAAAGCTACTCGACAACATGATGGTAAATTATTCTGAATGGCACACCGAGAGAGCTCCACAAGGTAAGAAGGTAAATTCTGTTGAGGAAACCTCTTCCTTGAATGATAAGATTGATACCATTATGGCTATGCTTGCTAATGATAGGACTCATGTTGATCCTAATAATGTTCCTTTAGCCTCTCTGGTTGCTCAAGAAGAGCAAGTTGATGTGAATTTCATTAGAAACAACAATTTTAACAACAATGCTTATAGGAACAATTTTTCTAGTAACAATTATAGGCCATATCCTTCTACCAATGGTAATGGTTATGGTAACTCTTATGGTAATTCCTACAACAACACTAGGGCCGCGCCCTCCGAGCTTGAGGTAATGCTCAAGGACTTCATCGGTAAGCAAACTGCTTTTAACAAGTCTGTTGAGGAAAAGTTAGGCAAAATTGATATTCTTGCTTCTAAAGTTGATAGCCTTGCTCATGATGTTGAACTTCTAAAATTAAAAGTGTTACCTAATGATGTGAAAGAGAACAATGTTTTTGCTACCGCTATTGCTATCCAAGTTGGAATTGATGAAAATATTAGATTGTTAGCGGAATTGCATGCCAGGTGGGAAAGAGAAGATGAGATGGCTAGAGAGATGAAGGAATGTACTATTACTACCTCTAATGATGTTGCTCCTACTGGTAGCAATCCTCGTACTTTGATTGGTGTAGAGAAAACTCCCGCTCCTTGTGTTAAAAAGCCAAAAACTGCCAAAACTTTTTCTCAAAAGAGTGCTGAAATTTTTCGGAGTGTGGGAGATGATAGCTCTACTTCTTTTAATGATTTTGATGTTGATGGCTGCAATATATCTGAAGTAATTTTGTTCTTGCAAAAGCTTGCTTTGACTCCCAATGCTAGTTCCTTAAATATTGCTTTTACTAAGCATATTACCAATGCTCTCATAAAGATTAGGGATGAAAAGTTGAAGCAAAAAGCTTCTGTTCCCAAGAAGTTAGAAGATGGTTGGGAACCCATCATTGATATGCATGTTAATGGTTATGATTGCCATGCTTTATGTGATCTAGGTGCTAGTATTTCTATCATGCCTAGAAAGATTTATGACATGCTTGATTTACCACCACTTGAAAAGTGTTATTTTGATGTTCCTATTGCTGATGTTGCTAAGAAGAAACCTTTGGGAAGGATTAATGATGTTCTTATTGTGGTTAACAATAACCTTGTTCCCGTTGATTTTCTTGTTATGGACGTTGAATGTCATGCTTCATGTCCTATTATTTTGGGAAGACCCTTTCTTCGAAATGTAGGTGCTATCATTGATATGAGGGAAGGCACTATCAAGTATCAATTCCCACTTAAGAAAGGTATGGAACACTTCCCTAGGAAAAGAAAGAAATTGCTTTTTGACTCTATTCTTAGAGCAAATTATGAGCTTGATGCTTCATCACTTGATATTACTTGATTCGCAATTTTCTGCGCCTAGCTCAAAGGCGTTAAAGAAAAGCACTCTTGGGAGATAACCCAATGTTTTCTTTTCAGTACTTTTTCTTTTATTTGAGTCTTGGAAGTCATTACTACTGTAATGACTGCTCCTTATCTTGTTTATTTCGTTTTTGTGCCAAGAGAAGCCTCTAATTTGAGTGAGGTAAAGATTTGGGGATGTTGCTGTCCTGAAACTGTTTTTGGTGCTGCACCGTAAAAATTCTTGAAAATTCTCTGTTTATCTTTTGTACCTGAGATTTCTTGTGCATATGCCCCAGGTTATATCCAAACTTTTCTTAGTTGAACACTTTTTGATTTGAGCAACAGAAAATCCCTCAAAAATTCGACCTTTGTCAGCTGTTCAGTTTTGACAGATTTCTGCCAATATTTGTGTTTGCCACTTTATCGCTTTCTTTTGAGTTCTTTTGATCACGGAACTTTTTGGGAGGTGGCTACAGTAGTATTTGCTATATATGTGGTGGTTTTGAGTTGAAACCTGAAGCAAATAGAGGATTGATTATACATTATGCTTGCACTAATGTTGCTAATAGAATTGTGTTTAGTTTTGTATGAAGGAAGTTTTCAAGTGTAGGGATTGGAGAATGATGAGATGAGTTGAAGAATGGACAAAAGCTCAAGCTTGGGGATGCCCATGCATCACCCCAAGAAATATCCAAGAAGTACAAGCATCAAAGCTTGGGGATGCCCCCGAGGCACCCCTTCTTCATCGGCAAAAATCAGGTCACCTTTCAAAACACTATATTTTTATTGCTTCATGCACTATGTGTTTTTCTTGGAGCGTCAGTTGTTTTAGTTTTCTTAGTTGGTTTAGTTAGTTTGTTTGCTGCAATAAATGGTTGGACCCCAACAAATTTTCTTTGGAGGAGATGTACTCGTTTTCATTTGCCAAGAACGCTCTAGTTTTCACTCTTATTAAAAATCGTGCGTTCTTCTTTTTCTGCTACTGCTTTTGGTTTTCGTTTTCGCCTTGATATGCGTTCAGACCTTGTCATATCTTTTCATCAAGGTGTATTTTTGCCTCTGATCTTCATTGGTTTTCATCAAAAGAGGTGTTTATAAAATTTTTAAATGGTGTTGGAAAAGAGAAAAAGCTTTGTGCAAAATAGTGGTACAAGAAGGAGCTTGTGTAGACTGCGGCTTAGGCTTTTTAATGTCATGCTTGATGTCTTTTTGATAGTATGCTAGTGGTTTTGCTGTAGCATGACTTGTTTCAAATAACTGAGATTGCTTAATGAGCCTTTGAAAAAATCATGCGTTGTTTTTATTGTATGGAGGCATTATTTTGGTTTTCTCCTTGATGCTTTATTTGGGTTGACTTGGCGCATGCTCACACATGTTAGACTCTTACAAAGTTGCCAATAGCCTTCATGATCATTTAGTTTTTGACTTTTGATGCCATCTTATGCTTCTTTTAATGTCGCTTTGTCGCTTTGCATGATTATGGCCATTATTGCTCTCTTAGTTGGTCGCTCCCAGTCTTTTGCTAGCCCTCGCCTTGTACTGAGTATGAGCTCTACTCGTGCATCCAACTCCTAAAAACCAAGTTTGTCATTGTGTCCACTATAAATTCCTATGCATGGTATTTGTAAGCCATTCCAAAGTAAAATTTTCATGTGCTACCTTTCAAAAACCTTCAAAACACTTCTCGTTTTGTGACACTGTTTTCAGCTCATGGGGACGTAGTGGTCGGATTTGCTATCTTCCATATTGCTTATTCCAAAAAGAAAAAAAAAAGAGAAAAAGAAAGAAAAAAAGGCACTCCTCCATGGAAAGTGAATGTTGGTGGGCACCCGATGGAATCAGTTAGCCATGGTATGTGAAAGGAAAAAGGCGGGGAGGAGTGCCAAGCTTTATAAAAGAGCACAAAAGTGCCAATCTCTCTCTCAAAAACTTGCTTCATTTTTGTATGGAAGATAGTAAGAACCCCATTGCCAGTCGTTGACAAAGACAACCACCTCTCAAAACCAATTTTTTATCTCTCTGTTTTACAAATGAAAAGCTCTAGCACATGTTTAATCACTGCTTCCCTCTGCGAAGGGCCTTTCTTGTACTTTTATGTTGAGTCACCACCTTCTTTCTTTATGCACCATTAAGAGAGCATAGTTGTCATTCTTAGTGTGATATGCATTGTCCCAAAGTTCATTGATTGATTCATATTGTTGGTTTCACTTGTTCTTAAATTATTTGTATCTAGTCGCCCTCTTAAACTTTGAGGTGTCCTATGCATTTATGTTTTGCTCTCTTTGAAGGACAAGCTGAAAACCTTTTGTATGTTTTTCCTTATGATTTGAACACACGTTTGACTTTCATTGTTTCATTATCATGATCTTTTGTTTGTGTTCATTTGCATGTTTATAACATGGTTGCTAAGTTTCTTATTGTCATGATTATATCTTCATGCCCATGTTTTAAGTTTTATTGATCCCAGCTCACCAATGCTTACATATATGATCAAGATTGTGTAGGTGCATGTCACCACAAAAATTATTCTTTTGTTATCACTTACCTACTCGAGGACGAGCAGGAGTTAAGCTTAGGGATGCTTGATACGTCTCAAACATATCTATAATTTTTGATGCTCCATGCTTGTTTTTTACACCATTTGCCTATTGTTTCGTTACACTTAGTGGCACTTTTATGCATTTTCCGGAACTAACCTATTAACGAAGTGCCACAGTGCCAGTTTCCTGTTTTCTGCTGTTTTTGTGTTTCAGAAGTGATACACAGGAAATATTCTCGGAATTGGACGAAACAAGTTCCTGAAGTCTTATTTTACCCGGAAGCTTCCAGAGATCCGAAGGAGAGTAGGAGGTGAGGGACCAGGGGCCCACACGCACAGGTGGCGCGGCCAGCCCCTGGCCCGCGCCACCCCCGTGTGTGGCCGCCTAGCCCCTCTTCTGACATCGCCCCTTCGCCTATAAAGACCCCCCGACGAGAAAAACCTAAGGGCCCGATCAGTTTTCCAGAACACATCGCGATCCGCCGCCGCCGTCGACCCGAAGATCGGGAGGGTCCAGAAGCTCTTCCCGGCACCCTGCCGGAGAGGGGAATCGCCACCGGAGGTCTTCTTCATCGCCATGCTTGCCTCCGAAGCGATGAGTGAGTAGTCTACCTTGGACTATGGGTCCACAGCAGTAGCTAGATGGTTGTCTTCTCCACTATGTGCTTCATGTTTAGATCTCATGAGCTGCCATACATGATTGAGATCACCGTTATGTAATTCTACATGTTTGGTTTGTTGGGATCCGATGAATATTGGTGTTTATGATTAAGTTGCTGTACTGAATTATATCTTTTGTTATCTCTATGTTGTTTATGATCTTGCATGCTCTCCGTTGTTAGTAGCTATCTTGGCCGAGTAGTTGCTAGTGACTCCAAGAGGGGGTATTTATGCTCGATAGTGGGTTCATGCCTCTATTTCACCTGGGGGAGTGACAGAAACCTCTAAGGTGGTAGATGTGCTGTTGCTACTAGGGAGAAAACAACATTCATATGCTCAAGGGCATATGCTTTGTTTACATTACACACTTTGCTTAATGCAATTATCTGTTGTTCGCAACTTAATACTTCTAGGGTGTTCGGATTGATATCCCAGGGAGTGGATTATTAGTCATAGATGCAGTTGGATGGCGGTCTATGTATTTTGTTGTAATGCCCAGAGTAAATCTCATAGTGATCTTCTTGACATATCACGTTATCTTTATTCTATCAATTGCCCAACTGTAATTTGTTTACCCAGCATGTGTTATTTTATCTATGGAGAGACACCACTAGTGAACTGTGGACCCCGGTCCTATTTCCATCATATTGCTATCACCTGTTTACTTTACTTGTACTGTTTACTTTACTCGCATACTATATTGTTTTCCACTCGATACACTCATAACCTTTGTTTCAAGCAAACCGGTGAGATTGACAACCTCATCGCAAGTTGGGAACAAAGTATTTGTTTGTGTGTGTGCAGGTTCCACAACACCTTCAGTCATCATTGTCTCTCTTCTCCTATTCGATAACCTTGGTTTCTTAAACTGAGGGAAAACTTGCTGCTACACTCATCATACCTTCCTCTTGGGGTTCCCAACGGGCTGGTTATCCACCACGCACAAGGACAGTCTGCTTCCACGTCAACCATACACCACCACACGCAGCAATCCCCAAGCTTGAGCTTTTGTCCATTCTTCAACTCGTCTCATCATTCTCCAATCCCTACACTTGAAAACTTCCTTCATACAAAACTAAACACAAATCTATTAGCAACATTAGTGTAGGCATAACATATAATCAACCTCTTTTTGCTTCAGGTTTCAACCCAAAACCACCACATATTAAGTATATACTACTGTAGCAACTTCCCAAAAGTTCTGTGATCAAAAGAACTCAAAAAGAAAGCGATAAAGCGGCAAAAACGAATAGTGGCAGAAATCTGTCAAAACAGAACAGCTGACAAAGGTCGAATTTTTGAGGGGTTTTCTGTTTCTCAAATCAAAAAGTGTTCAACTAACGAAAGTTTGGATATAACCTGGGGCATATGCACAAGAAATTTCAAATCCAAAAGATATACAGAGAATTTATACGAATTTTTACGGTGCAGCACCGAAAACAGTTTCAGGACAGCAACATCCCCAAATCTTTACCTCACTCGAATTAGAGGCTTCTCTTGGCACAACAATAAAATAAAAAGGATAAGGAGCGGTCATTACAGTAGTAATGACTTCCAAGACTCAAATAAAAGAAAAAGTTCTGAATGAAAACATTGGGTTATCTCCCAAGAGTGCTTTTCTTTAACGCCTTTGAGCTAGGCGCAGAAAATAGCGAATCAAGTAACAACAAAAGATGAAGCATCAAGCTCATAATTTGCTCTAAGAATAGAGTCAAAGAGAAATTTCTTTCTTTTCCTAGGGAAGTGCTCCATACCTTTCTTGAGTGGAAATTGATATTTAATGGTGCCTTCTCTCATATCAATGATGGCACCTACAGTTCGAAGAAAGGGTCTTCCCAAAATAATAGGACATGAAGCATGGCATTCAACGTCCATAACAAGAAAATCAACGGGAACAAGGTTATTGTTAACCACAATAAGAACATCATTAATCCTTCCCAAAGGTTTCTGCTTAGCAACATCAGCAATAGGAACATCATAATAACATTTTTTAAGAGGCGGTAAATCAAGCATGTCATAAATTTTTCTAGGCATGATAGAAATACTAGCACCTAGATCACATAAAGCATGGCAATCAAAACCATTAACATGCATATAAATGATGGGTTCCCAACCATCTTCTAACTTCTTGGGAACAGAAGCTTTTTGCTTCAACTTTTCATCCCTAATTTTCATGAGAGCATTGGTATTATGCTTAGTAAAAGCAATATTTAAGGAACTAGCATTGGGAGTCAAAGCAAGCTTTTGCAAGAACAAAATTACTTCAGATATATTGCAGCCATCAACATCAAAATCATTAAAAGAAGTAGAGCTATCATCTCCTACACTCCGAAAAATTTCAGCACTCTTTTGAGAAAACGTTTTGGCAGTTTTAGGCTTTTTAGCACAAGGAGTGGGAGTTTTCTCTACACCAATCAAAGTAAGAGGATTGCTAGCATTAGGAACAACATCATCAGAGGTAGTAATAGTACAAACTTTCATATTCCTAGCAATCTCATCCTCTCTTTCCCATCTAGCATGCAATTCTGCTAACAATCTAAGATTTTCATCAATTCCAACTTGAATAGTATTAGCAGTAGCAAAAACATTGTTCTCTTTCACATCATTAGGCAACACTTTTAATTTCAGAAGTTCAACATCATGAGCAAGGCTATCAACTTTAGAAGCAAGAATGTCAATTTTGCCTAACTTTTCCTCAACAGACTTGTTAAAAGCAGATTGTTTTACCATAAAGTCTTTGAGCATGACTTCAAGTTCAGAGGGCGCGGCCCTAGTGTTGTTGTAGCAATTACCATAAGAATTACCATAACCATTACCATTGGTAGAAGGATACGGCCTATAATTGTTACTAGCAAAATTGTTCCTATAAGCATTATTGTTAAAATTATTGTTTCTAATGAAGTTCACATCAACATGCTCTTCTTGAGCAACCAAAGAGGATAAAGGAACATTATTAGGATCAACATGAGTTCTATCATTAGCAAGCATAGCCATAATGGTATCAATCTTATCACTCAAGGAAGAGGTTTCCTCAACAGAATTTACCTTCTTACCTTGTGGAGCTCTCTCGGTGTGCCATTCGGAATAATTTACCATCATGTTGTCGAGTAGCTTTGTTGAGGCGCCCAAGGTAAGGGACATAAAAGTGCCTCCAGCAGCTGAATCAAGTAGGTTCCTCGAAGAAAAATTCAGTCCTGCATAAAAAGTTTGGACAATCATCCAAGTAGTCAGTCCATGAGTGGGGCAATTCTTTATCATAAATTTCATTCTTTTACAATCTTGAGCAACATGTTTATTATCAAACTGACTAAACTTCATAGTATTGCTACACAAAGATATAATTTTAGCAGGAGGATAGTATCTACCAATAAAAGCATCCTTACACTTAGCCCATGAATCAATACTATTCTTAGTCAAAGACAGCAACCAATCTTTAGCTTTTCCTCTCAAAGAAAAAGGAAACAACTTGAGCTTAATAATATCACTTTCTACATCCTTATATTTCTGCATCTCACATAGCTCAACAAAATTGTTGAGATGAGCTGCAGCATCTTCAGTACTAGCACCAGAAAATTGCTCTTTCATAACAAGGTTCAATAAAGCAGGCTTAATCTCATAAAAGTTTGCAGCAGGAGCAGGTGACGCAATAGGAGTGCAGATAAAATCACTATTGTTCATGCTAGTAAAGTCACACAACTTGGTGTTTTCAGGAGTAGCAATTTTAGCAAAACTAAAAGTAAACAGGTAAAAACAACTACCAAGGATTCTAATTTTTTTGGGTTTTTGATATAAAACGATGCAAGTAAAAATAAACTAAAGCAAAATAATAAAACAAAGTAAAGGATGTGCGTGCGAAAAACTCCCCTTGGAGAGGTCTTCCACTTCTTTCCCGGCAACGGCGCCAGAAAACTTGATGTGGCCAAGTTAACGTGAGAGCTTGCAGTTGATGTGGGAGCTTCTTCTTCTTCAATCCCCGGCAACGGCGCCAAAAAACTTGTTGATGGCGCGGTGATGATGGTGCCAGAAAGCTTGTTGGCGTTTGTTGATGAAGTAAAATGACTGGTGATACGTCTCCAACGTATCTATAATTTTTGATGCTCTATGCTTGTTTATACACCATTTGCCTACTGTTTCGTTACACTTCGTGGCACTTTTATGCATTTTCCGGAACTAACCTATTAACAAGTCGCCACAGTGCCAGTTTCCTGTTTTCTGCTATTTTTGTGTTTCAGAAGTGATACACAGGAAATATTCTCGGAATTGGACGAAACAAGTTCCTGAAGTCTTATTTTTCCCGGAAGCTTCCAGAGATCCGAAGAGGAGACGGAGTGGGGCCACGAGGGGCCCTCACACCAGGGCGGCGCGGCCAGGGCCTGGGCCGCGCCCCCTATGTGTGAGACCGCCTTGGTCCACTTCTGACGATGCCCCTTCGCCTATAAAGACCCCCCGATGAGAAAAACCTAAGTACCCGATCAATTTTCCAGAACACATCGCGATCTGCCGCCGCCGTCGACCCGAAGATCGGGAGGGTCCAGAAGCTCTTCCCGGCACCCTGCCGGAGAGGGGAATTGCCATCGGAGGTCTTCTTCATCGCCATGCTTGCCTCCGGAGCGATGAGTGAGTAGTCTACCTTGGACTATGGGTCCATAGCAGTAGCTAGATGGTTGTCTCCTCCACCATGTGCTTCACGTTTAGATCTCATGAGCTGCCCTACATGATTGAGATCACCGTTATGTAATTCTACATGTTTGGTTTGTTGGGATCCGATGAATATTGGTGTTATGATTGAGTTGCTATACTGAAATTTATCTTATGTTATCTCTATGTTATTTATGATCTTGAATGCTCTCCGTTGTTAGTAGCTATCTTGGCCGGGTAGTTCTAGTGACTCCAAGAGGGGGTATTTATGCTCGATAGTGGGTTCATGTCTCTATTTAATCTGGGGGAGTGACAGAAACCTCTAAAGTTGTAGATGTGCTGTTACTACTAGGGAGAAAACAACATTCATATGCTCAAGGGCATATGCTTTGTTTACATTACACACTTTGCTTAATGCAATTATCTGTTGTTCGCAACTTAATACTTGTGGAGTTCTAGGATTGATTCACCACAAGTGGATTATTAGTCATAGATGCAGTTGGATGGCGGTCTATGTATTTTGTTGTAATGCCCAGAGTAAATCGCATAGTGATCTTCTTGACATATCACGTTTATCTTTATTCTATCAATTGCCCAACTGTAATTTGTTTACCCAGCATGTGTTATTTATCTTATGGAGAGACACCACTAGTGAACTGTGGATCCTGGTCCTATTTCCATCATATTGCTATCACCTATTTACTTTACTTGCACTGTTTACTTTACTCGCATACTATTATCACTTTCCACTCGATACGCTCAAACCCTTTGTTTCAAGCAAACCGGTGAGATTGACAACCTCATCGCAAGTTGGGAACAAAGTATTTGGTTGTGTTATGTGCAGGTTCCACGTTGCTGCTCGCAAGCAAAGCTTGGATGAGGCGCCATATATAAATTGTCCGAAGCTATCGCTAAGCCAGTCCGCATCACCTTCAGTCGTATTGTCCGCTCTTCTCCTGATCGACAAACCTTGGTTTCTTAACTGAGGGAAAATCTTGCTGCTATACTCATCATACCTTCCTCTTGGGATTCCCAACTGGCCGATTATTACTTCATCAACTCGGCACCAGCAAGCTCTTTTCTGGCGTCATTGCCGGGGAAGAAGTGGAAGACCTCTACAAGGGGAGTTTTTTGCACGCACATCCTTTACTTTGTTTTAAGTTTTGCTTTACTTTATTTTTACTTGCATCTTTTTATATCAAAAATCCAAAAAAAATTAGAATCCTTGGTAGCTGTTATTTCTTTACTTTTAGTTCATCATGCTGTTCCCTAAGTACGTTTTGGAGGACCTCTCAGTAGGTAGTGGTTCAATTATTGGAAAAAGTAACATTGAGGAGTTCTTTAATCACATTAGTATGCATAAGGAAGTTGAGGAAAAATCTTTGGTTGAGCTAGCTCCTAGTTATGAAGTTGCTTCTGCTTATTTAGTTCACATGTTAGAAGCTAGGTTTGCTAGCCTTAATCCTTTTATGCAATACATGTTCCTTAAGCTTCATGAAATCGAGGATCCTAAAAAGAAAGCTTTTATCTTGGAAACTTTGCGTATAGAATTTAGAGACGTTGCAATTGAGGCTAGGAAAGTTTTTAAGAAGTTTAATAAGCTTGGCTCACCTGTAGCGGTTGTTGGTACACCCAATGAAGATTTTAGAGTGCCAATACCTTATGAACTTATAGGAATTCATGATGCTTGCGAAAAGAACTCTAGTTGGATTTGCCCTGAAAATCCTTTCGATGAAAGTAGTGTACCAAAGCGTGACCATAAAGGATCTTCAAAAACTCATTTGGACACATTTTCCTTCATTGTTGAAAAGATCCCTACTAAGGTAATTGATGCTTCATCACTTGATGTTACTTGATTCGCAATTTTCTGCGCCTAGCTCAAAGGCGTTAAAGAAAAGCACTCTTGGCAGATAACCCAATATTTTATTTTCAGTAATTTTTCTTTTATTTCAGTCTTGGAAGTCATTACTACTGTAATGACCGCTCCTTATCCTTTTTATTTTATTGTTGTGCCAAGAGAAGCCTCTAATTCGAGTGAGGTAAAGATTTGGGGATGTTGCTGTCCTGAAACTGTTTTCGGTGCTGCACCGTAAAAATTCGTATAAATTCTTTGTATATCTTTTGGACCTGAAATTTCTTGTGCATATGCCCCAGCTAATATCCAAACTTTCGTTAGCTGAACACTTTTTGATTTGAGCAACAGAAAACCCCTGAAAAATTCGACCTTTGTTAGCTGTTCTGTTTTAACAGATTTCTGCCACTATTTGTTTTTGCCGCTTTATCGCTTTCTTTTTGAGTTCTTTTGATCACGGAACTTTTGGGGAAGTTGATACAGTAGTATACACTTAATATGTGGTGGTTTTGGTTTGAAACCAGAAGCAAAAATAGGTTGATTATATGTTATGCTTGCACTAATGTTGCTAATAGATTTGTGTTTAGTTTTGTATGAAGGAAGTTTTCAAGTGTAGGGATTGGAGAATGATGAGATGAGTTGAAGAATAGACAAAAGCTCAAGCTTGGGGATGCCCATGCATCACCCCAAGAAATATCCAAGAAGTACAAGCACCAAAGCTTGGGGATGCCCCCGAGGCACCCCTTCTTCATCGGCAAAAATCAGGTCACCTTTCAAGACACTATATTTTTATTGCTTCATGCACTATGTGTTTTTCTTGGAGCATCAGTTGTTTTAGTTTTCTTAGTTAGTTAGTTTACTTTTGTTTGCTGCAATAAATGGTTGGACCCCAACAAATTTCTTTTGGAGGAGATGTACTCGTTTTCATTTGCCAAGAACACTCTGTTTTTCATTCTTACAATTTTAACGAGTATTCTTCTTTTTCCGCTACTGCTTTTGGTTTTCGTTTTCGCCTTGATTTGCGTTCAGATCTTGTCATATCTTTTTATCAAGGTGTATTTTTGCCTCTGATCTTTATTGGTTTTCATCAAAAGAGGTGTCTTTAAAAATTTCAAATGGTGTTGGAAAATAGAAAAAGCTTTATGCAAAATAGTGGTACAAGAAGGAGCTTGTGTAGACTGTGGCTTAGGCTTTTTCATGCCATGCTTGATGTCTTTTTGATAGTATGCTTAGTGTTTTTGCTGTAGCATGACTTGTCTCAAATAACTGAGATTGCTTAATGAGCCTTTGAAAAAATCATGCGTTGTTTTTATCGTATGGAAGCATTATTTTGGTTTTCTTCTTGATGCTTTATTTGGGTTGACTTGGCGCATGCTCACACATGTTAAACTCTTACAAAGTCTCCAATAGCCTCTATGATCATTTAGTTTTTGACTTTTGATGCCATCTTATGCTTCTTTTAATGTCGCTTTGCATGATTATGGCCATTATTGCTCTCTTAGTTGGTTGCTCCTAGTCTTTTGCTAGCCCTCGCCTTGTACTGAGTATGAGCTCTACTCGTGCATCCAACTCCTAAAAACCAAAGTTTTCCAAAGTGTCCACCATACATACCTACTAGCAATTTGCTATTCCAAGTAAATTTGACTTGCTTTTATCTTCTCTTCAAATTAAACTCTTACCAGTGTTATACGAAAATTGGTCAGTAAAGCTCTCACAAACCGGAAGGCACACTTTACTTTTTCCTGTTCTTAAAAATTTGACATTGTGGTCTCTTATGTTGAGTTGTTATGCTTGCAAGTTGTAAGTTGGATTCTAGCCCATCCATGCTATCATGGGGCAAGCTTTCAACATTGCACTTCTTATTTGAGTTGATATCGTGATCTTTTGTTTATGGATGCCCGCGGTGTGAAATGAATTGGGAATCTTGTAGGGATCATGGAGTTTGTATATGTGTTAGGGAAACGCATGGGCCGCCAATCTAAGCCATGCATAATTCATGGTGGAAATTTGTAGCATACCCATGGTGGACATTCGACTACGCATCTCACAATAAAAAGCTAAACAAAATGGCAAATAAAAGAGATGTCAAGGTGTTCATTGTCTGCTTGTCCTGTCATTTTGATGTGGGCTTGTTCCATGTCATCGGGCACGGAGGTACCCCGTTGGCGGTTCTCGATGATACATATATACTTACAATGACAAGAGCCTTGCTTGGGACTCTAAGTAAAGTAGCATGAGGTTTGGGTACTCGTATTCACGGGGCACGAGGTTTTCAACTTATGATTTGTCAAGCATATGCATCATAATTGTTCTTGCATTAACTCTAACCATTCAAGATGCTTATGATGGGGGCAATGAGAGCTCAAAGCCAGTAAGTAACATAATTTTTGAAGGTCTATAAAACTTGCAATCACTGCTTCCCTCTGCGAAGGGCCTTTCTTTTACTTTTTTGTTGAGTCACCACCTTCTTTCTTTATGCACCATAAGAGAGCAAAGTTGTCATTCTTAGTGTAATATGCATTGTCCCAAAGTTCATTGATTGATTCATATTGTTGGTTTAACTTGTTCTCAAATTATTTATATCTAGTCGCCCTCTTAAACCTTGAAGGTGTCCTATGCATTTATGTTTTGCTCTCCATGAAGGACAAGCTGAAAACCATTTGTATGTTTTTCCTTATGATTTGAACACACGTTTGACTTTCATTGTTTCATTTTCATGATCTTTTGTTTGTGTTCATTTTCATGTTTACAACATGGTTGCTAAGTTCTTATTGTCAAGATTATATCTTCATGCCCATGTTTTAAGTTCTTATGATCCCAGCTCACAAATGCTTACATATATGATCAAGATTGTGTAGGTGCATGTCACCTCAAAAATTATTCTTTTGCTATCACTTACCTACTCGAGGACGAGCAGGAGTTAAGCTTGGGGATGCTTGATACGTCTCCAACATATCTATAATTTTTGATGCTCCATACTTGTTTATACACCATTTGCCTACTGTTTCGTTACACTTCTGACGATGCCCCTTCAGCTATAAAGACCCCCCGACGAGAAAAACCTAAGTACCCGATCAGTTTTCCAGAACACATCGCGATCCGCCGCCGCCGTCGACCCGAAGATCGGGAGGGTCCAGAAGCTCTTCCCGGCACCCTGCCGGAGAGGGGAATCGCCACCGGAGGTCTTCTTCATCGCCATGCTTGCCTTCGGAGCGATGAATGAGTAGTCTACCTTGGACTATGGGTCCATTGCAGTAGCTAGATGGTTGTCTCCTCCACCATGTGCTTCATGTTTAGATCTCATGAGCTGCCCAACATGATTGAGATCACCGTTATGTAATTCTACATGTTTGGTTTGTTGGGATCCGATGAATATTGGTGTTATGATTGAGTTGCTATACTAAAATTTATCTTATGTTACCTCTATGTTGTTTATGATCTTGCATGCTCTCCATTGTTAGTAGCTATCTTGGCCGAGTAGTTGCTAGTGACTCCAAGAGGGGGTATTTATGCTCGATAGTGGGTTCATGCCTCTATTTAATCTGGGGGAGTGACAGAAACCTCTAAGGTTGTAGATGTGCTATTGCTACTAGGGAGAAAATAACATTCACATGCTCAAGGGCATATGCTTTGTTTACATTACACACTTTGCTTAATGCAATTATCTGTTGTTCGCAACTTAATACTTGTGGAGTTCTCGGATTGATTCACCACAAGTGGATTATTAGTCATAGATGCAGTTGGATGGCAGTCTATGTATTTTGTTGTAATGCCCAGAGTAAATCGCATAGTGATCTTCTTGACATATCACGTTTATCTTTATTCTATCAATTCCCCAACTGTAATTTGTTTACCCAGCATGTGTTATTTATCTTATGGAGAGACACCACTAGTGAACTGTGGATCCCGGTCCTATTTCCATCATATTGCTATCACCTGTTTACTTTACTCGCACTGTTTACTTTACTCGCATACTATTATCATTTTCCACTCGATACGCTCATACCCTTTGTTTCAAGCAAACCGGTGAGACTGACAACCTCATCGCAAGTTGGGAACAAAGTATTTGGTTGTGTTGTGTGCAGGTTCCACGTTGCTGCTCGCAAAGCAAAGCTTGGACGAGGCGCCATATATAAATTGTCTGAAGCTGTCGCTAAGCCAGTCCGCATCACCTTCAGTCGTATTGTCCGCTCTTCTCCTGATCGACAAACCTTGGTTTCTTAACTGAGGGAAAACCTTGCTGCTATACTCATCATACCTTCCTCTTGGGGTTCCCAACTGGCCGATTATTACTTCATCAACTTGGTACCAGCAACCAGCCAGTTGAAAACCCCAAGAGAAGGTTTTGATGAATATAGCAGCAAGTTTTCCCCCAGTTAAGAACCAAGGTATATCAATCAGGAGAAGAGCAGACAATACGACTGAACGTGATGCGGACTAGTTTGCGACAGCTTCGGACAATTTATATATGGCGTCTCGTCCAAGCTTTGCTTGCTAGCTGCAATGCGGAACCTGCACACAATACAACCAAATAATTTGTTCCCAACTTGCGATGAGGTTGTCAATCTCACCGGTTTGCTTGAAACAAAGGGTATGAGCGTATCGAGTGAAAAGTGATAATAATATGCAAGTAAAGTAAACAGTGCGAGTAAAGTAAACAGGTGATAGCAATATGATGGAAATAGGACCGGGGTCCACAGTTCACTAGTGGTGTCTCTCCATAAGATAAATAACACATGCTGGGTAAACAAATTACAGTTGGGCAATTGATAGAATAAAGATAAACGTGATATGTCAAGAATATCACTATGTGATTTACTCTGGGCATTACAACAAAATACATAGACCGCCATCCAACTGTATCTATGACTAATAATCCACTTGTGGTGAATCAATCCGAGAACTCCACAAGTATTAAGTTGCGAACAACAGATAATTGCATTAAGCAAAGTGTGTAATGTAAACAAAGCATATGTCCTCGAGCATATGAATGTTGTTTTCTCCCTAGTAGCAATAGCACATCTACAACCTTAGAGGTTTCTGTCACTCCCCCAGATTAAATAGAGGCATGAACCCACTATCGAGCATAAATACCCCCTCTTGGAGTCACTAGCAACTACTCGGCCAAGATAGCTACTAACAACGGAGAGCATGCAAGATCATAAATAACATAGAGATAACATAAGATAAATTTCAGTATAGCAACTCAATCATAACACCAATATTCATCGGATCCCAACAAACCAAACATGTAGAATTACATAACGGTGATCTCAATCATGTAGGGCAGCTCATGAGATCTAAACATGAAGCACATGGTGGAGGAGACAACCATCTAGCTACTGCTATGGACCCATAGTCCAAGGTAGAATACTCACTCATCGCTCCGGAGGCAAGCATGGCGATGAAGAAGACCTTCGGTGGCGATTCCCCTCTCCGGCAGGGTGCCAGGAAGAGCTTCTGGACCCTCCCGATCTTCGGGTCGACGGCGGCGGCGAATCGCGATGTGTTCTGGAAAATTGATCGGGTACTTAGGTTTTTCTCTTCGGGGGGTCTTTATAGGCGAAGGGGCATCGTCAGAGGTGGACCGAGACGGTCTCACACATAGGGGGCGCGGCCAGGGCCTGGGCCGCGCCGCCCTGGTGTGTGGCCACCTCGTGGCCCCACTCCGTCTCCTCTTCGGATCTCTGGAAGCTTCCGGGAAAAATAAGACTTCAGGAACTTGTTTTATCCAATTCCGAGAATATTTCCTGTGTATCACTTCTGAAACACAAAAACAACAGAAAACAGGGAACTGGCACTGTGGCGACTTGTTAATAGGTTAGTTCCGGAAAATGCATAAAAGTGCCACGAAGTGTAACGAAACAGTAGGCAAATGGTGTATAAACAAGCATGGAGCATCAAAAATTATAGATACGTTGAAGACATATCAGACAGCGTCTACAATAATTGATCTTCGGCCCATCTCTCGACTACGAGATCTTTCTCCCAGCGTCAATGATGGTGTTCGAAGATGGAAGTTATCTAAGAATGGTCCTTCAAATCTTGCTTTGTCAGATCGATCTTGGATCTTTTCTCATGGTTGCCGCGAGGATGTTTGTCCTTGCAATATTTGTCCAGTCTGCTACGTTCTCGATGATGGTGATTCGTACTCTCGGTTTCCCAACAATGTTGGCCATGCTCACTAGTAGAGATTTGCTTATAGCCAGCCCCCTTATCGCCGGCGAATCCATATTGCGTTTGCCGGGGGTAACAAATTTCAGGCCAGCTGCGCTGTACCACCGACGAATCTGCCTGTGTGCACCAGGGATAGTAGAAATACCACTGGCAAATAGGCCCTCGATTCGCCGAGGATAAGACCGACCAGGCCCATCTCGGGAGGGCCGACCCCTATTCACCGTTACCCCGGCGAATAGATCAGAGATGCACCGGGGCTAAGGGGTGTATCACCGGCGAATTGAGAGCCTGTGCGCCGAGGATAATAATTCAAAATTTTAAAAATGAAATTCAAATTTGAAAAACTACCGCCGGCGAACGGAGGCCTTATGCGGCGGGGATAGGGGGCTACCCCCGGTGCACCTTGCCAATGCGCCGGGGATAATGACATTTTTTATTTTCCAGCCACAACACCCCCACCCCATGTGGATCACTTTTTTAGTTTGCAAAAAATAGTATATATTATGTATTCTACTTGATACGAAAAATAACAAACTTGAATTTCAATATATTTTGCAGAAAAACATCATGTCATAGTAAAATGGTGATAACTTTTGCATATAATGTTGGATTGAAAAGTTTTTTATATGAAAAAGTATCTAGGTGAAAAGTTACATCCTAATTTAACCACCTATGGACATTTCAACAATTTTTACAATCCTCAAATTCAAAAGGGAAAATAGACTTTTTTGCACTTTTAGATTCGTGAAATTTTAAGATTTTTGGGATTGTTTGAGATTTTTTGTATTCTTTATCATTTAGTTGGGATTTTTGATATTTTTAATTTTTGAACTTTTTGAGATTTTTGGGATTTTTGAATTTTTTGAGATTTTTAGAATTTTTTGAGATTTTTGGAATTTTTTGAGATTTTTTACACACATACTCACACACACACACATACACACACTCACACACACACTCACACACACGCACTCACACACATAAGGCTTACAAGGATTGAAGGGTAAGAGCATCTCCACTCGCCCCCCTCCAAAAAAGGCCTCAAAATCACTTGCGTCGGTCGGCGTTTGGGGGGGAGGCGGTGCTGATTTTGGTATGGGGCGGCGGTTTTCCAGCCATGCCCCCATCCCAAATTTGAAACTAGGCAAAATTTGGCAAACGATATAGATTTCATTGAAATATAGATGGTTTTTACATAATACAGTGAAATATAATAAATAAAACTAAAAGATGACGTCTTCATCGGAGTCCCCGCCGGCGGCGTCAGCTCCCGATGCACCCGATGGTGGTGGCGGTGGAGCGTTGGACGGCCCAGCGCCATCGTCGGACCGGCGGCGGAAAACCATCCCGCAGCGGCGACGACTCTCCTCCGACACGCGCTCGCGGTCGCGGCGCTCGGCGTCCTCGAATAAGGAGGTGAAGGTGCAGCGCTCCTTCTCTCGCTGGACCGATGCGTCGAAGGATGGCAGAGGGTACTAATGCTCGCGTCGCTGGCGCTCCGCCGCCACCGTCACAAGGCCTCCGGCCACGTCCGCCTGGACGAGGCGTTGCTCAGCCGCCGCCATCGCAGCCCTCACCGCTTCGATGTTGCGGTGATGGGTGTCGGTGTGGGCGGCAGCATGCTCCTCCGCCAGCCTAGCCGCAGCCGCCCTCCTCTCGGCGGCCATGAGCTCCTGAACCGACTGGTCGTGGTGCTGCGTCTTGAACGACGCTATGATCGCTCTCTGTTCCGCGGCGGCCTCCTCCGCCTCCGCGTCTATCGACAGCTGGGCGAGGAACTCCTCCTTATCGGAGTCCTCCTCCTCATCGCCCTGCGTCAGACCTGGCTCCTGTGGCAGTGGCGGTGCTGGTGGTGGCGCGTCAGAACCACCGCGAGGGAGCATGGCGTAGGTTGTGAAGAGGCGACGAGGCATTTTCTACCGGCGGTTAGAGGATGTGAACCTAGTGGCGAGGCGACGAGCTATTTATAGGCGGAAGCGGGCGGGAAAACGAAGGAGAAGGGGCGGGAAGTGGCAAGATGACATTCATTTCCCGCTGACGCGTGCTTCAACGCGACGGCTCGCTGCGCCGCTGCAAAGCTGCTGCCGTTTGCAGCGCCATTACTCAGCGCAAGAGACGAGACGAGTGGAGACGATGAAGCGGCGGGCAATCGCTGACAGTGGGCAATGAGGCGAGTCGCACGCCCAGCCGGTGCCCCCGCTCTCCCCCCCCCCCCCCCCCCCCCCCGTGGACAAGGTTTGCAGCGGGTGTGCCGGATGAAAATATGCATCGCGCCGGATGGAAAAAACGTATGAAGAGCGCGGCTGGGCGGGATTATCTGCGCCGGCGCCCCTAAAGCCGTTAGGGGGGCCTTTAGGGGGAGGGGGCGAGTGGAGATGCTCTAATAGTATCAATAAGTTATGATTGATGTAGGAGCTAGCACATGCAAATGGAACAAAAAAGTTAAACATGCTTGGCCTAGAGCAATGTAAGGATGGGTGACTGAGCGGGTAGTTGTCGTTTCAGTGTGAATTGAGGAGATTCTTGGTGTGATAAAATGGTAAAAAAATCTTATATTTACAGTTTTTAATATTAGTTAGGTTTTTAGATTTTTTTTTTGAATTTTTTAGGATTTTTTGAATTTTATCCCAGTGAACCACTTTTCTTTTTCGCTGGGGATAACTTTTATCCCCGCCACATAGAGTAAATTCGTTGGGGGTATTTTTTAATCCCCGGCACATAGAGTAAATTCGCAAGGGATAAGACATTACCGCTGGCATGAGGGTCACCGACGCACCAAAATGCGCTGGTGGTAGCCCTTTTTAATGCGCCGGTAGTAGGGTTTTCTCTACTAGTGGTTGTTCGGTTGTTTTTCCCTATCATACTAGTGTGGTACTTTTGCCAATGGTGATTGACTACGTCAATGGTTGCGCGCGTGTACGTAGCATTGGCATTGCGGCTCAAATTAAAATTATAGAAGAACCTTTGTTAGTATTTTCAGGTTTATGATTTGGTATCTATATTCGGTTGTCTCTAGGAAAATACAAGATTGTATCATGGAACAAGAAATAATTTGAAGACCTCAAAGATTTGCTAGTTTCTTTAGATTTTATTTTGTAATAGTTGAAGCCATCTCGTGTATCTCTACCATGTACTATTTGTTATTATGAATATATGTGGTATTGATTGTAAAAAAAAAGATGAAACTTATCCATGTAACTTTTCATGAAAGGATATGACAACTTGTAAGTTCAAAAAAATGAGAATATGTGTGTTACAGTTTGAGTTGCAAATGCAAACAGAGTTCGCTCCAAAAAAAGATGCAACATGATGGTCCTCCTTGACGTCGTAGTTGGTTCGCCCAGAGTATACAGCGTGGCCAACGCCGAGTCACCGACGTTGGGATCTCGAGTCCGGGCGTTTCGGGGCGGACGATGGCCGTCTTCTGTGATGGACAGGACGAGATGGTGGATCCTGCTTATTCCAGAGGCAGATGCATGTAGCAAGACTGTCTCTTGCTCTGCTTAGGATGCTAACTAGGGTGTTGGCCAGAAACTTCAGGATAAGGACAGAAAACGAGGACTTGAGTGTGTGGTGCCCTTGATGATACAGTACCGAGCAAAAGCTCAACAAATGTGCTAATGTGTCCAGCAAGCTGCAGCAGCCGCCAGCCATGAACGCAGTCCAGCAAGAAATAAGGCAAGTGTATCGCGAAGAATTTAAACAATTCTGTTTCAGGCTGTCATAATCTTCCAAGCTGCATTGAAGTTTCAGATATACTGAGTGGCACTTCTCACCATGTACCGTATTACATTTATGGTGTACAGACATGTTTCCGCACTCGGAAGACAGCCGACAAAAACATTACAGTCCGGCAGCGAGCGCAGGAGCCAGATCAAAATGCTTCTCCAGCACAGATAAAACTTCGGGGAGTGAGGACACCATGAAGTCGGGCTTAACGTCTTCCGGCAAAGAATCTTGAGGGCCGTATCGCCCCGTTTCATCGAGTAGGCAAGTGAAAGCACCAGCTCTCTTTCCACAAACGATCTGCACATGATTTTCAAAAATAAACATTCAGCGATTAAGCAGACAAGCATAAAGCAGCTTTAAAAATTTTAAAAAATTATACTGAACTCCAGCATATGGGAATACTACAGTGAAAGGACATTTATCAAAGGAGGAGGATCACTGCTTATGTTCATTCATTACGATGATGGAACTCTCGGTCTTGCTTTACAACATGGTGGATGGAACTATAACTTACTGCGGAGACTCAGATTAACTTCAAATTTTTTTAAAGAAATAATATGTACACAATATATGAACATGATTGGTATGTCTTGATAACTAAAACCATGCAACAAAGCATACTATATAGAAATTCTTTATATGCTAGACTTCAATTGAGATGAAGAATGCTCACATCATCCTTGAGGCTGTCACCAACCATGATCACTTCGTTTGGTGGAAGTTTCCAAGTGGAGCAAATATGAAGCAATGGAGCTGGATCTGGCTTATATGGGCGGAATTCTCTGCTTAATGCAGGAACAAACATCATCTGCATATGTTTCATATATCAGATGAGAATATTGAAGATGGTGGCGTTATTACAAATTCTGGAGGCTATTTTCACTTCGCCATCTAATGCAGTTATTGGCAACAAATCAAGTTGGATGGGTGTAAAAAATTATATCAAGAAGTATACATAGGCAAGAGTAATGGGTATCATCCGACAATGACACCACTAGATGATCAGAATAAGTATAGTCCAATAACTTACACCAAACCTTTGGTGAAACAAATCAACGGCTTCCTTCACATTGCGAGTGATTAAACCCCTCCTGCATAATATCAAGGGTACAAATCAGAAGCCGCATGAGTATCTCAAATCTAATAAAGTAATTACATACAGATGCCACTAACAATTGCAGTAATTTATGTACCACCACTCTGGCATGTTTCACAATTGCACACACATGCTTGAAATATAAATCAATGACACATGTCAAACAAAGCAACCGTGTGCAGGATACACTACACAACAAGCTAGTAAGGCACCTGGTGCTAGGATAGATGCTTCTTTCACATCACTAGATTGGTGGCACTAAGAAGCCAGTCGGAATCTCAATTGCTTATCTAGTTCAAAAACCCAACCGATGATAAAAATTCACAGTTTTGTTAGGCAATATTTATGGCTTCAGCCACTGACAGTGTCCACTCAATGATGTAACGACTAAGGACATTCCTTGGAGTCAGAAAGTTGACAGGGCAAGACCAAATGATCACTTGAAAAACAAAGAAGTTGGGTTATGCAAAGAGACAACTGCTTGTTGTGACTGAATTTCTGATAGAACATTCAGCCAGCAGCGAGCACGGAATGGAATTGCGGATCAAATTTCCAGCCATACAGTTATA
Source organism: Dactylis glomerata (assembly GCA_007115705.1). Taxonomy (NCBI): domain Eukaryota; kingdom Viridiplantae; phylum Streptophyta; class Magnoliopsida; order Poales; family Poaceae; genus Dactylis; species Dactylis glomerata. The sequence goes on from QXEO01000888.1 coordinate 142,458, forward strand.
GCCTAAAATGCACTCCACCAATGGAGTAAAGAACATGTGCATGATGGGTGGGCTGGGCACTGTGCACCCGCTGGCCATGGTTCCAGCACACTGCGCTCTCCAAGCCAAGCAAGGCAGTCGCTGATCAGCGCTGGATTTAGGACATATCTGGTGCCCTGAATTTCCAAGGCATTGTTGAATTCATCCACACGGTGGACATCATCGGTGCCCAGAACCTCTCCCAGCATAGAAGATTAATTCGTCTGGAACCTGTCGACTGATGGAAGGTCCTCGGCCAAATCATCACTGAAGCCAACCTTTGGATGCTTGCTGAGCACTGAAACGGCTACCACTGCATGCCCGACCACCCGATGCGACCCCTTAGCTTAGTAAAGACTGCAGAGTAGATGCACAGTTCTCTCTGCTTCTTTTTCTCTTCCTTTTGGTTGTTGGTTTTGAGCTGGCTGTACTTTGTTTGTGTCATCTCGGTCCTTATTCTAATTAAAATGACACACATTTAGGTGCGTGTTCAAGAAAAGAAGTGTACTCCACCTATTATCCGAAAACAACTTGTGTAACTATTTGGATGGCATCAACCAACTCTGAAGCAACTAGCTAGTGCAGAATCTATAACACCTGCAGTAAATCAATCCTAAGAATACATGTGCAATTGAGCTCATCATAGTGGACTGCACAGCTACATGAAGTGAACTGGTCATCCCGCATTTGCAAACTGAGCTACATTTCAGAAGGAACAAACAAACAGTCACCTGATCTGCCTGGCGTCGAAGAACCTGCAGAGCTCCGAGGCCCCTGCAAATCGCAAGCACCGGCACACCCCGATAAGAAAACGCTCGCAAACCAGAGCACACCATCTCCTCCCTACGCGATCAGAATCCAACGCAAAGGATGGGGAGGCGCTCACATACCGGGCATTATCTGGAGGCGGTCGAGGCCGTCGCGCTCGAACCGGGCGATGGCCTCGTAGGCGCGTTGCTGCTGGTCGGGGCCCCAGGACTCTATGCAGTGGAGGATGTCGACGGCGCCGCCGCCGGCCTCGCGCGCCGCCGCGTAGGCGGCCTCCCCGCCGAGCACCTCGCGGTACATGGCCGGGAAGTCGATGACGGGCACCGTCAGCGTCCCGTCCATGTCGAACACCACGCCCCGCAGCGTGCCCCTGCGGCTGGGGGCCGGGGGCGCCGCCGCCGCGGAAGAGGAGGGGGAGGACATGGCGGCGGCGGCCGGCCGGAGGGCGAGGCGGTTGCGGCGGGGAAGGAGGAGGGGGAGGGTGCCGCCGGCGAGGAGGCGGTGCGCGGGGAGCAGGCGGGGGAGGAACATATAAGTAGCGCGGTCGCCGCCGGCGGACGGCTCGCTCCGGCCTCCGGGAAGCGCAGCGGCTGGCTCGTGCCGGTGGGTGGGATGACGTGCGCGCGCGTGCGGCCGGCCGTGCGTGTGGTGCTGGGAGCCCCTGTGTGCCGGCTAGCTGGGCTAGGCGACACGAAGGCGGATACACAAGGCTACCGCTTTTGATCCGTATTAACGTAAATGCTTGCGCACGTTTAAATGAATAAGACGCACACCCATTTTAAAGTAAATTTTAACTAAATAAATAGAGCAACTAAAATTTAATTATATTATGTAAAATTAGTAAAGTTGGATTTGTATTGAAAAATATTTTTCAATAGTGCTAATTTTATACCAACATTCTTTATATATTTAGAGTAAATCTTGGTTAAAAAAAAAACACGCAAAATAAGGACGCCTTATTTCATAGGACGGAGGTAGTAGGATTTACGTATTCGAAATAGGTTCTGGTATATTAGTGTGGCATATTTTTCTATTTACATACCGACGGATACGCGGAACATGCATTGCACGGATACCAACATTTGATGTAATTTTGCTCATTTGTGTGTAAAGCTTGTTTTTTTAGAGCAACTATGATATTTTATTAATTGAAAATTAAGTTACAAAGCCTCCGCCATTGCTAGATCCGAAGAAGCACCATCGTTAACAAGACTTTGTGAGTCGATGAACAGGCCCGCTGCAAGCAGTAAGGCACATGTCTTTGTGACACGACGGCCGGGAAACGTCCCCGTGCTGTCTTGGACTAAGAACCGCCACATCATATCGATAAAGTCAGGGAAAGACGACAGATCCACCATCTCCGGACCACCATCCTCGCTCCAAAGCATCAACATTGCCTCGGCCCCAGCGCTGTCATGGATAACAACAAACGCCAGCGATACGTCGAGAAACAGATTTCATCAGATCTAAAAAACTGCGAGAAGACCAATCTTGGTTGTATAATTAGGCTCACTAGTAGTTGGCTTAATGAAAGCTTAGATTTTCTTATTAACAGCCTGAGGGTTGATTGTATTGGAAACCAAATTTAATAAAGCTAGTCACTGTGCTCAAGGATAGCGCTCCTAATTTTTTTGGGGGCGTAAACCACACACTTACATTAAACAATGTCGGGATTACAATCTGATTGTACTAGCCTAAATAGATAACGAGGAATTACATCAAAGCAAACAAAATCACTACTAAGAGCTTGCTTGGCGCACATGTTACATATACGCCATATTTTCTTCGGACAGAAGAAGCTTATAAATCGTATTAAGAGTGGCTTGAAACCAGCAACATAGCTAGAGTTTTTTTTGCAGGTAAGAAAAAACTTTATTACTCAGAATGGGTTCCAGAGCGATCAAGCTCAAGGAACAGAACAATGTCATCAGGCCCTGAACCTAATCATGTGAGAGTACAGCGATTTGTCCGTACCAAATTAGCAAGGCAATGGCTAACCCTAATTTGAGATTGTTTCACCTTAACAAACTTACAAGCTCTTCCGTGCATACTAGATTGTCTCACTCAAGTCTCGACGGATAGTATTATGTATTTTTATAAGTTAATTGTATTTTTACCCCTATTTTGCAAAGTTCTAAATAACGCACTATTTCTTCGCTAGAGCATATCCAGAACACTGCCGCTAACGATATGCACATTTAGCGCTAAATAGGATCTTCCGCTAATATCTCGCTAAACCACGCTAAAACGCTGAATTGTGCGAAAAAATAACGCTATTTATTTGGATAGGTACAAAAATTTCTTGATTTTAATTCAAAACTTAGATCTGATTATCTAGTATGCACTTATTTTCTTGCTATAATACAATTGTTTTTTCGGTACACGTTTGTGTCATGGAATCATTGAATCTGCGGTCATATTTTTGGATGATATGAAAATCTGATGCCTATTTTTTCTGGAAATTTCCTTATTTTTATGAAAAACGCTAGCGTCTAGAAAATGCCGCCGCTAAGAAGCATAGCCCGCTATTTTAATCTTTGCTATTTTGATATTTATAACACATTATACACTTATTTTTAACTTGTGCAATTTATTCCCCAAGATTGAATTATGTGTAAATATTTACACTATATTTTAAAATGTGGGCCAGTTTTTACCCCTAAATCAAAATCCACTGGGATCAACTCAAATTGCAGCCCATGTGTATCACCTCACAAGTCACAACAAATAAACCAGACATGTGCTTTTTACACATGTGGAAACTGCATGGCACTACAATGTATGACCCACATTAGGTCTAGAATGATAACAAAAAATATTATTGAGAGATAAATATGTCAGAAGTTGCAAAATAGGGGGTAATCCATGTCACAAATGTTAAAATATGGTGTAAAGTGGAATTAACTCTTTTATTGCAATGATTGTCGAATGAAATAATATACAATTATGCTTACACATAGTTAATTAGGGGAAACCATTACAATTAAACGGGGTTTACATATTGTTCATCCACAACTAGCACATTGGCCCTCGCAAATGCGAGGGCATCATTTGTAGTTGGTTGATAATGTTCAACAAATAAAAATATGATTTAATTGAATCACATTATTTACCAATATATTTAATAAACAAAATTGTTATATAATTATCCCAAACGTTTTTGAATACCAATATCATGTATGTGACTAACTTCATTAGCAATCAAAAATATGTGGGTAAATGATTTTCATGCCATATGTTCAAGCATCCATATAATTGATATTTCATTTGTAAAGACTGAATTATAGTTCTTACATGATATTTGATTAGTACGCGATCTTAGTTATCTTTGATAAAAAAAATCTCTGAATAAACATAAAATGACCTATCCTCCGTAATATGCGGGTAGCTCAAATTAAATGTGAGAATGTTTATTCCTCTCATTTACTCACTTCATGTAACAATGTGTAATGTTATAGGAACATGTACGTGTGAAATTTTGGCCGTTAGGTTTTATTGAATATATTGCTAGTGATAAATTTATTCTTCTAAGCATATTCGTCAACATGTTTATACATTAATAGTAAAATTAAGAAGGATACGAATCTATTTTTTTCAAACTCTTAACTTATCTGATTTTCATCCAATGGTCACCCAGTCACATGTATTATCAGTGTTGCGCAAAATGACTATTGTGCAGTTAGAAGGATATATATATGCTCTTATGCTGATTTTTGTACATGAGAGAAATACACACAACATTCCAAACATATCTACCATACGAACCAAGTAAAATCTGCCAAACAATTTATAAGAATTAAGGTACGCTTTTGAGGTTCTCTAATTAAAAATAATATTGACACATTGTGTGGATACTAAATATAAAATACATCAAGTGGATATTTGTGGTAATCTAGTAATGTGAGTATCATCAAGACAAAATATTTTATAGTATGAGGGACATTTCCGTCGATAGTTAGTCAACTAAGGTTATATCTTCATCAATTTTCAAGGTTTGATGTTTTGTGTCTCATCAAGTCTAAATATTCATTCACTCGAGGGAGATTCTCGACCTCGCTGGCTCAGTCCTAATTGTATCACTAAATAGTAGTAATTATTTTTGTGAGGGGCATTCCTATGGATAGTGTAATAAATGTCGAGACTTACTTAGTCTTCAAATTCCACGACTATGAACGCCGTCCGCATGCATTTTGTGAGAGTGTTAATTAATCTAATAATAGTCGAATAAATTATTATTTATATGTAGAGAATCATATAGAAAATGTATAGTCTTGTGTGTCTCATTAAGTGTATAATTTGTAGACTAAAGTTGTATCTTCGTCAATATTGAAGGTTTTTTGTTTCACCAAGTCTGAATGTCTTCACCGGAGGGATATTTTCAACCTCACAGACTTGGTCATGTGTGTATCATTGAACGATATTGTTTGTGAGAGCGTTCCCATCAATAGTGCGACAAATTCATGACTCTATTAATCTTATAAATCCACAATTTCAGACTACAAACTTATGCATGCATTTCGTGAGAGTGTCGATCTGATGATCGTCGAATAAATTTGTCATTTATGTGTACTCAATCATATAAACAATGTCGCCTAATGTCATGATTTTATTAATTTACAAATTCCACGACTCTGAACTTGTGCAGGTGTTTTCTTAATATGTTGACATAAATTTATCATTTATCTATACTCAGTCACAAGAAAAGTGTAAAACATATTTCACCATTGCGTGCTTTCTGTATTTTGTCAAAATTAACTTTTACAAAATTTGATCAACTATAGACAAATTGACAACATAAAAAATTATTATTATTCTGATCATTATAAAATGTATTTTTATACTCCTTTCAATCAGAAATAAGTGTCCGTGATTTAGTACAAATTTTATATTTAAAATAAACTCGCCAATACGTATTTTCAATCGGAGGGAGTATTATATAAAATTTTACAAAATTTGACTTTGAGTAAACTCGAAAAGCCGGATAATAAGAACAAAGAAAATACATACAGACCTACGCATTATATATATATATATATTAGCTATGCACCCACCATCCACCATTAGATTCTCTATAGGGAGCATGACATTTTCTACCGAGAGCACAAGATTTAACAGAAGAGAAAGCAACGGCGTTTGCATGCATATCTCCATCTCTCACCACCTCTCAACACAGCCATCCCAACATACCACACCATACAACCTACTAGGTAGGGTAGCGCGGCTTGCCGCGCGCTTGCCCGCCTAACGGCGAGCAAGCAAGCATAAAAATCGCAATTTATAAACGGTGGGACCAAAAAAAGTTTCATAATATTATAAAATAGTAATTTTAGATGTTATAGAAATAGCTTTCATATTGCAAACAATATTGCAAAAGTTCTTGATCAAAATAAAAGGAACTAACATGTACAAAATGAAAATGAATTGTAGTTTCAAGCAAGCAGAACATGTTGTGGCCGTCCACCGCGCTTGCTCCTTCATCCGCCTGCTGCTCCCCTCGAGCTCGGCACCGATTCGAATCCAAGGCCTGAGCTCGAGCCTTTGTCTACTTGAGTGCCAAGTTGCTGGCCTGAGCCAAGCACTCTGAGTACCACGATGCTTGATCTCCTCGATCTCTAGCAAGTCCTAAATTGCTCTGCTTTCGATTTTCGCTTGCATTTTTTCAAGTGGGTGAAATTGATATCTTCCAGCGCATTTAAGATATGTTAAAGAAGCGAGACATGATATCTCATACAGTATATACTAACTGTACCATAGGAGGCTTGTTAAGGTTGGTTACTCCCAGACTGGCCCTTGCTCTTAAGGTTGGTTTCATGTTAATTCTTGCCCCCAGAATCTATAGTCGACTTATAACTGACCATGGGTAAACACATACTTGCTAAGGTATATACTAAGAAATAAAAGCCCTCGCTCTTATTTATAGGCATGGGATAGCATAAATGAACCATGATATTTTTTTAAAAAAAAAGTGCAGTTAGCAATGCCCAAAGAAAGAAATGTTTCATTCCAACAGAAATGCTCAATCAAAACACATGTTAGTAATGCGATGTCTTACTGCTAATTGACTTAATGAAATTTACTTATATAACACCTAATCACATCTGAATAACAAATGGACATCTCCATTTGGCAGCTCAGAGCCATGAACCGTCTAATCTGCTAGCAGTTCTCTCGTTTTGTCTCATCTCTTGCATTAACTGATTAGTTGTTGATTCTACATCTTTGGCACCCTTTTTCACAACTAAATACACATATTAGGGCTCTAGAGCCTCAAGGTTCAAAAAAGACATGCATGTTAATGTCTATAAACAAAGCACACTCATAATTTCCTGGTATTATCTTCTCCAAAAGGTTTTCATTGTAAAATAAAAGGACAATAAGAAGGCTATTACCAGGCCATGGTTGAGAGCTTGTGGTAAATGACTTTCCCAACTTCAAACCCAGTTACTTCCCATGTGTACCTTCTCACCACCTCTACCAAGCTTTCCACTGGCTACAAAAATAACAACAGTAGTGAGCTCAAGCTTCTTCCAATGTACGGTAACAAGGAGATTAACTTGTCAGCTAACACTACACACTGACAAATACAGTGAGCATAATAAACTTGGGACTTTTAAAAAAAAAATTGGAATTGCTTTTGAACTTTCCCAATGTATTCGCTCATTCATTCTACTTATGAAAATCATATCAAACTCTAATGGTCACAACACTGATGCCATTATAAGCTTACTAAATGTAAAGCCAGCTTATGCAGTCCGGGCTTAGATGATCTGTAAGTTATAGCAAGAATAAGCCGATGAATAAATTTAACAACTGGATTTATTTTAAAACTTTCCCAATCTATTAATTAGTTTATTCTACTTGTGAAACTTAATGGTTACAGCAGCAATGCAATTAGCAGCTTACTAACTTTAGAGACAGCTTATGCAACCTAGTTTCAGATGATCAACTTAAAGTGCTGCTTTGTATATATTCAGAACACATTATCTCAAAGTTCTTTATTGTCTACTAATAGCTATTAATGGATGCCAAATAGTCCATACCTCAAACCATCATACTTGGCTCGATACAAACTGAGAATATAGTGTATTGATGGGGTATATTCTTCTCCCTCTAATTGAGATTCACTTCTGTGTTCCCAATTCAAATTAAACTCTAAGCGTGACTATGTGGCAATGGTAACTTGTTAGAATATCTACGCAAGATCCGAGAACCTGTTGTATAACAAAGCTCTTAGTTAACTGAACCTCTTATTTAGCACACCATTACAAACTGGGAGTGACAGGCTCACAACAATTTTTAGTCCAACTGTTACTACACCTAAGTTATTTTTAGCCAAGTCCATTCTCGTTTGACCCAAAACCAGCTTCATAAAATTTAAGAGAACGAAGGATGCAACTAAGCACATAACAGTATGGGCCAAGATATATAAAACCAACAAGACAACTTCACATTTGGGGTACAAATCTTGACCGACGGCTTAAGAGAGCGCGGTCATTTATTTATCAATGACCAACACAGTCACAAACCTGCAATACACCAAAGGGATTAAGTAAACAATACAAGCGAATCAGCACAAGCAATTGGCAGCTGCAACATTATTAGAAGAGGTCAGGCAGTAATAGAGCATGAACCATACCAGGTCAACACAGGGTATAGCCTTTTATTGCAGGACTTGTTGGTGCATTGCTTCCGCATACCAGCTTCAGTATGAACTGCCTTTACTCCACATGCCCCATACAATTTTGCTGTGTTGTGCCATTCTAGCAGTAATCTAGCCTGCTAGAATCGAAAATGAAATCAAGCATGCTCTTTTCTAGCTTTGAAAACCTATTTGCAGAAACAAGTGGTTTTAAATCTAGATAACTATACTGAGAGTCTAGTACAAATTAGTTAGCTTTGAAAAGTAGCCTAGTTCTAGTATACCAGTGCAACCGAGTTGAGTAGTGAGCCATATGGTAATAAAGGGAACACAAATGCACGACAGTATGAATGAGACAAATAATCATAAATAAAAGAAAAATAAGATATATGTGACTTACTTACAGGAAACTTGTACCACCAGTCAAGTGGAGTGGACTTAAAAGAGGAATATTTATATATCCAGGTCCAGCCTCATAGAATCCACTGAGCTTGCTTATTGGTGAGAAATAGCTAGGCAAGAAATATTCATCTATCTAGGTCTCACATCTCAGTCTCACCGGAATCCATTGAGCTTTCTTATCACTTATCAGTGAGATATAACTATGTGAGGAATATTCATCTGTCTTGCCCACCTCTCAGGGTCATGTCGCAAGCTGCAAAAATGGACACCAAAACCAGTAAGTGTGGTATACAGAGCTGATTTACTTCTATATTGATCAAGCCATGGAGATCTAAAATTGTAGCTAAGGCAAATATTATATCAAAATGTTGTTGCTTAAGTTAGCTACAGACTGTGGTTTCATTAAGTACATCTATCTTGGGTCGCGAGAATCAGCGAATCACTCTATATAAGTAAAACTGGCCCATTCGAGCCAAATAATGGGGCAAACAGCTTTATTAAATATAAAGGGGGACGCAAGGTAGGGGATGGGAGAGGAGATTACCTCGCCCAGGAGGTTCACATCGAGTGCCACCACCAACACCTGCTTCCAGCTCATCCTCCTCCGCTTCTACAGATGCATCTGCTGCCACGGATATCTCCGCCTCCTTATACGACAGAGGCTCTCAAATTTTATAGCAGCTACACTTTCTGAAGCAGCAAGGAGGACTCTTGGCTTACTGGGTTCCAACATCAGGTTTCCCTGTCCTGGTGCTACTGTAGCCATCTGATTTGCTTGAACTGCTCAACTGCATTTGAAATACAATAATTCAGAGGATGTATGCTGGCATAGGAAAATATGGTCCACAGTGCACACTCTGAAACGAACTTAGAGAGAACAAAGAAAAAAGGTCATTTGAAAGAAGCACAAATTACTCATTTGATAGAAGCATAAATACAAGCGCAGCCCTGAATTTATCTAGTACCGCTCCGAAAACAATATATTTGCATCATGAAGTCTCTTTTCGTCAACACACAAATACAATAGTTGTTAGTCTTATTGAGGTACAGTTTGGTTGCACTGCATGAGGCAGCACATTAAAATCCTAAACTAACATGTTTGCATTCAGACCTATGTTTTCATCAACATAGAAATCAAGTTGTTAGTTTGATTAAGGTGTGAGGCACCAAATTATCATCGTTACAAATATAACTGGCGGCTCCAACTGTTTGAGAGAACCACAAACTCAAAATGGTAATCAAAGATGTGTTTTTTTTGCGGGGTAATTCAAGATGAGCTAACCAAACTAATAATCTGATACCTGATGCTGATACAAATATTGCACACATTTCTGTATCTGAACCACACGAGAGAAATACCCCCAACCTAAACAGGCCCTAAAATTACAGCATTCATGTGACTTCCAGTATGTTTCAGCTACTTCACTTTCCATGTGCAAAATGCTTACGTTGTATACTGCATCAGTCTAGATTATTGCATAATGTTAATGTCCGCGCATGATGTAACATGGGGCATTCTAGACTTCTAGTTGACCCCTCCATCCCTAAATCCACGCTAAATTGATGGATTCAGGTATCCACCCGAGAAGAAAGTCATGGTGGGAATCCTGCTCTTACCTTGACCTGAAATACCCAATCAGAACAAAACTGAAAAATAAAAAATAGATTCGAACCTTGACCTGAAATACCCTAAAATAGTTCTGGCAGTATGCAAGGTGTTGCACAATGCATAACCAGTGAATCTAAGAATCGGGAAATCATATCAGACATGCATATTGGAGAGCTATTTCTGTAGCTGGAATGAAAAATCACAACAATAATCTCTGCATACCACTGACATAATTTTGGCAGTAGAGAGTGAAGATGGCCCGAATGAGCAGCAAATCTGAGCACCGGACTTTCCCATACAAGAGAAACAAGCAGCTATGCCCCTACATTCACAAGAAGTAAACAAAATAAGAGACATAAACATCATGATGGAGCATTGCCAATGAGGAGAAACATCAAAAATTATAATTCAATAGGGTCGCTAGAAGCTTAAATACAAAACCAAATTAATTAGATAAGAGAAAACCAAAATGCAGGCTAGGGCTTTAATAATCATCTATTTCACTTCGAAGTTGGCCAAGAATTAGAACATACAATCATTGATAGTACATCACAATGTAAATATTACCGCCTACAGCAAGGATGCAAAAAATTCCTAGCATAGTTTTGTGGATATGATTTTAAAATTGAGATAAAAAATATAAAGATAACATACTACTCCCTTGAAGATGCGACATGTTATCTTTTACAGGGCCAAGACTTTATGTTTTCCGCCATAAGAAAACAGAGAAAGATGCTAGTCATACTGATGGGCATCCTAGCAAGAAGCAGCCAGGGCCAATATCTCCATAGGGTACTTTATACATCTGAGTCCCATATTAATAATCATGTCCTCCTACGCTATCTAATTCCAAGATTTGTTGTGCCCTGGAACTTGCATTTTTTTATTTCATTACTTTACAAGGCATATAGATAAAACATCCAGCGTCTCTTCTGTAACGAGGAATAAAAAAATGTGGTATCAAGGAAGAAGCATAGAAAAATTCGTGATATGACAAGCATTCAATAAAAATGGCAAATTACATTGTGCAACATTAAATGAGCGGCAAAGGATGAACCCAGCAGACAAAAAGTTAGCATGTGCAGATATAAAGACCACATGCACTGAATGTGAGTGGCAAACGAAATGGCAAACAATCACGCATTGAGAAATCCATGTCATCAGCCGTAAATAACATCTAATTTTGCTTCCAAATCTTAGTAAACCAAGCTAATAAACCTACTATTATAAATTGTAAGTAACAGCATCAAGAATGTGTATAAGATTATCTAAAAAAAAGAATTTGTATAAGATAAAATACAATAAATTTAAGAAAACAATCTATCACCAATCCTTCAGCAATAAATTAGGACCAAATCATGTCTTAGCTGATCCAATAACCACTTGGATTAAGATAAGCATTCTCCGATAATGTCTTGAGTTGATTCAGTAATACCAAAATAGGTTGCACCCAATCTCTGTAAAACCTTGAAATAGGGGAAGATTTCGAGAGTCAATCAAATTGGCTGTTGAAGCTCCGAACAAGTTCAATCTTGACCTTCCCCAATTACAGGGCTTGGTCAGAGTGAGGTTATCTCTGTTTTTTACAGAGCTAGTACACTATTACAGCTTTTCTTACTCGGTTTTAGTAATAAGTAGAGAGGGGCTAACCTCACAGATCATCAGAAGCCCAAACTGCCCCAACCATCTTAAAAATGCTCATATGAACCTGTTCAAACAAATGAATACAGGGAACCCATGTGTCAAAATCACGAATCACAACAATAAACTCTGAAGTTAACTCATGTAAAGTGAATAGAAGATCAAAGCAAGAAATCCCTCACCTTAGCCCATGTCGTTATAGCCTGACTTTGAAGCCTTGTTTTCAGAGTTTCTAGAATGCATCATCTATTCTCCAAATGTGCTTGTAAATGCCCTCCACACAAATTCCCTACATACACTCTATCGACCTCGTTTGGGCGATGAAAGTAGCACGCCTCCGCTTCAACTATATGACACCCGCCGTGGACACCCTGTGGCCATGCCGGCGGTGACCACGATGGCCACAACCTTCGCCTTATCAGCCACTCTCGCACTCCGTCCAGTCTTTGCATGGAGAGGCAAATACCATGCCATGACAGATGATACCTAGGCACAGGATTCAATTAGGAACATGGAAACATAAGACCATACTAATTAAAATCGTCATCACTCCTTGCAGACCAAAATATATACCATAAAATCCACAACATATAGATAATGGTGGTACACATTAAACTCAGTTTTTTTCCCACTGGAGGATTCCCTTAAAATTAAAGAAGAATAGCATCCAAACAACCACATTACCTAGTCACCATCATAAATTATCTTCGCAGTCTAGTTTGACCATGACCTTGTACAATGTCCATTCAGTTATCATAAAAAATAGAAGTGCTCCAAGGTAAAACATGAAGCTTTCATTTTCTCTTCATTGAGGACTCAACACACCGTGGCTTGCAAACCAATCTAGAAAATATTAGGGCATTCTTGACATGAGATGGAGAGAGGTGAACCTGGACCGTGCATGTCGAGGATGTTAGAAAGTGGAGTGGCGGACATGAGAGGACAATGAACCTGGGCCTGGAAACGAGAGGGAAATAAACATGAACCTGAACCTGCGAGCAAACCATTATTTTGTAGCATTAGATGATATCTAGAACTGAAAAATTATACACTCTTTTATTTCATTCTCTGATTTACAGAACCAATAGAATAGAATCTTATATATCTAGTATGAATCATTGAGCACACCTCTGCCAATACCCTGATCAACTCATTCTACCTTTCTTGTACTGCTCATATGCAGCAATACCTGTCCCAAGCATGGCAACAACATAATCAATCTCCACATCACATTTCATTCTTATAAAAGGGTATACATTTTCCAGCTGGAGATGTTCCTGCTTGCAGTCAACTATTTTATTTCTAGGCAAACCAAAATTGAATAGGTTACTGTGTGGGATAAATTATTTTGCTGGAATGAAATTAGATGTTGGGTTATTGTCTGGTCATTGGTCAAAACTTGGAAGGTGATGCAACTAAAAAAACTGAAATTATAGAGGAGCGGGATTACATGGAGTTGAAAAGGTTAGATTGGAGCACACTTCTGCAGTCTTTCCACACGTGTAAAGACTAACAGGAATGTAGCAAAGAACAAGCAATTTATGACTAACAAGCCAAGTGGTTCTCTTGTCTAGAAATCGATCTATGAATTTGCAGAGGAGTTTGTACCACTCCATCCCAAGCCTGAGCGACCATGAGAGATAGAGAGAGAGAGGGGGGGAGGGAGAGAGGGAGAGAGACCTCTAGGTGGAGTAGGTGCTCTTCAGATCAACGAGGAGGACAGGATCGAGCTCCCCGCTGCAGCGCCGGACGTGCAACTCGAGGAGGCCGTGTCCATCCTGTAGTGGTGTTGAAGCGCCCTCGCTGCAGCCCTGCTGGCCGCTCTACCAGGGCTGCGCTGGTCTCCTCGGCCGCCTCCAACGATGCACCTCGTGCAGCCGACCATGGTAACCGCCGCCTCGCTCCGGTCCAGACTCGATGGTGAAGAGGAGGCCGCTGGGATTCACTCTGGGCAGCCGGTCGGTGTTGAGGCAGCCGCCGCGCTCGAGATCGACCTGGGTGCTGTTGAGGCGGCCACGACGCGGAGGAAGATGACGGTCCTCGATCTCGCGCACGAGCTCTTGGAGCGGATCCTCCACCGTGGGCCGCCATCCCGCTCCGCCAAAAACACCGCATCTCCGCGCAGTCCGCCTCCAGATCCGTTGAGTTGTGGCGGCTAGGGTTTCAAGCAGAGGAGTGGGAGAGAGAGCGTGGGACTGGGGGAGGGAGAACGAGACTGCTGTCCAACCTGCCCCCTCTCTCTCCGTGCAACCATGGCGAAGGAGAGGACGCTCCTGCCCCGTACCCGGCGACGCATGGCGAGCCGCCACGGCCGTCCTCTCCACAGGCGTGGGGAAGGAAATGAGACATGAAAATACATTTTTGCCCCTGGCGGGCATGCAAAACCACGGGGGCAGCCACCGCGTGGAACTGTTCGGCCGAACACACACACACGTCCACGTATACTCAACCGCTGATGGCCGGGCCCCGTTCGAAGCAGGTCCACAAATCAGTGACTGCGCGGGTGTATCACGAAGGGCGATGGAGGGATAAAAGAACCAACGGTTCGGACCACGTGAGCAGTGCCACAAGCTGATCGGATGGCCAGGATTGCACGATCGGGAAAACGAACGGTCCGCGCGCGGCCACGTCACCGAAACGGACGGCTACGATTTTCACTGCGTGGATGGACCAGGATTTACTCTAGAATGTTACTTCTAGATTAGATTATCCACCCAAACTAACCACACACACCTACTACACCATCCACTCAACCCATCCGTCCAAAGCCACCACACCATGGAACCATACAAACAAACCATCTTATCTCACCACTCCTATTGTGTACTCATAGCTTCCCTCTCCTTTTCTATTTAGCATTTCCCTGATACATAATCGTTTTCATACCATAGCTCAGTAGGACGAACACCTTGATCTGGAAAAATCAGTGGGTAAGTGATTTGTTGATTTTCAGAGCGCCGCTACTTAATCAAGTAGAGCTCATTTCATAATAGTCTTTTTTTTCATGTTAGAATTTATGAACTTATTTCAATTGTCATCTCTATATGTAGTGGCAGCAGTGAGATAATGGCGGGAAAAGGAAGACCATAACATTCGCGCCAACAAAATAAATCCCGCCAAAACTACAGATATGGCTTAGCAAGATGGCTATATCACATGTCATGTCCAACAGGTGACTTCGGTAGGCTAACTCGGTTTTGAAATGGCGGGAAGGGAGAGAAAAACTACTCCTGCAAAATAATAAATCCATTCAACGCTACTCACCGGCTTAGCAAAATAGTAAAATCACATGGCATGTCTAGGTGGTTAATTTGTTAGGAGAGTGTGCAAGGCAACTAGGCATGGCATTCCCAAAATCACCACCTACTCAGTTAGGAAAATATGCAAGGCAACTCGGCAGGCTACTTGGTTAGGAGAGTGTGCAAGGCAACTAGGCATGGTATGTCTAAAATCACCACCTGCCCGGTTAGGAAAATGTGCATGGCAACTCGGCATGGCATGTCCCAAATCACCACATGCTCTAGCCATACACGGTTGCCATTCTAAGTTGCCATTCAGAAGTACCATTTGCATGCAACAAACCGAAGCATTTCATCCGTTATCACCATCATCTCCTGCTCTCTACATCGCATGCGGTAGGAATATCATGCTCACACAATCCAAAGACAATGCATGCATGCATAGCTACCACCGGCGGTAGCAAATCCGCGTTGATATATATTATTTGGGTCTAAACTATGGTACATATCTGAGCAATCCAACTATGGCCAATCGCTATCACGCTTTCCCGCAATCATATATGGTTTTCGTTTAAAAAAGCTGGTTTTTTCAAACGGACGCATATTAACTTAAAAAAAACACATCTAGGTTGTGCAACGATCATGTTCCAGGCGTGTCAGCTGGTATACCTATATTGTGTCAAACGTGTTACGTGATTACTAATATTTGTTAAATCTTAACCGTATATTTTAGATCCAACTATTAAAATTAATATCGATGATGTGGATTAACGTGGCGTCTTTATTTTAGACATCCATATTATGCTTTTAGTATATACTAGTAGATAGATGTTTCAACATTTGATACAAATTCAATCTACACGTACATAAATAGTCCTTAACCTGATTATTGGGTATGCTAGCAATACTATTCATAGGACTTACATGTACTTGATAGACTAGCAGAATTTAAACTGTGGTTTTTAGATCATGCATACATAACTCTTGCCCTCGTCTCGAAATAAATACAAGGATGGATATAGGGTAACTATGTAAAAAAAAAAAATCGCATCATGAACAAATGAGGCCATTACGGATGACTATACCACGGTTGATAGTTGTGATGAGGAGCTAGGGGAGAACCGCGCGCCGTGGTTTTGCGTCGGCGCCATTGTCTCCGGTGGGCGACGAAGAAGACGTCCAATCGGCAGCCGGGTAGCGAGAGTTGGGCTTGCGGTTCCTCGTGGGTCTCCTGCCTCCAGACGTTGCCATGCCGTCAATGGCAAGCCGGAGAAGCTTCTCCTCGGCGGCGAGGCCATCCATGAGCCGCGTAAGCCTGCAGAGCCGATCGTCGGGGTGATCGGCTGCTTCCGCCGCGCCTAGCTGTTCCTCGTCGGCTAGGCCCTGGGCGATGGTGGCTAGCAGGGTTCTCATCGCATCGAGACGCCGCATCGCCTCCTCGAGCGTCATGGCGCCGCCGCCGTGCTTCGTCATGCTAGCCGTGTGTCCGTCTATTCCCCGGGACGATCGAGGCGCTGAGGAGCCCAACACCAACACGTAGTGTTATATATACACAAGGAAACCTATCCGGACCGGAAACAGGACGAGGACGTAGTGATCCCGGATCAGATCGCTGGTCGGTTGTGAAACATCGTTACAGCAACTTGTGTCCATGGCGCGACAGACGGACGCGACGTCGCAGGAGGTTGCAGGCAATCCCGTGTATTGTGCACGGGCTGCGGTAGCGCACGATGGTGCGGACCGTGTCGCCCGCCTTCACACCGGACCCGCCCGCAAGGTGTTTGATGTCGGACCCTGACGTCAACACCGGCATGAACCCTGCAGCTGCCGACTAGGTGCTCGACTGAATGTTTGGCGTGTTAGAGGACAAGGAGCTGGAGGGAAGTGTTGCACGTCAGATGTTCGACGAGGTGTCACTCAATTAGGATGTCCCATTGACGAAGGTCCGATCGACGGGTCGGAGCTGGCCATTGGGAGCTCGCGACCACACATGTTATGCTCGGATTCCAATGGTTCAGAACTCGTCGACGCGAGGCTAGTGACCAAACCTGGTTGCTCCGTCGATGCAGGCAACTCGCTAGCGTAGAACACCATTGGCTGCCTCGGCCACGTCGCTAGCCACCGAGGCACCTGTACCGTGAAACCAACGACCTCGACATGACCAGGCCGCATGGAGACGTCACCGCCGTAGGAGATGGTGTCGTTAACCACCGGCATGCTAAGGAATATGTTATACTTTCTTGTTTTCATGTTTGCACTAAGTTAACAATGATTAGGTTTTCAAATTTCTATAACCAGGCTGAGGGAAATTAAATTATTGGTTCATCTATCTTTGATTCTTTTATCTAATACTAGCAAACATGCCCATGCGTTGCAACGGGATAGAAAAATACTCCCTTTGATAAAAATAAGTGTTGATGATTTTGTACTAAGTCATCGACACCTATTTTCGATAGGAAGGAGTAGATAGTAGTGTATTACAGAAACCAATCTATTTCAGACCATCCATGGTGTGCTCTAGGATCATCCACGTCCTATTGCCTCCTCTCCCCATTGTTTCAACAAGGTCACTCGGTACATGTGCACCAGCACCGACAAAGCCACGTATCAACATCGCCTCAATCCACTCCGCAAAGGCTTCCCCATCCCTCAAGGTTGGGGAGTAGTGGAAGCATAGGAAGGCACTTAGATGGTTGAGGAGTGCAGCAAGCAAGCGGATGCACGTTAGATTATGTGCTCCCACACACCGACGTCTAGGCCTACGTCGTTGAATTCCTATTAAATTAAAAACATAACATGCAAAATTGTTATCGAGCAGAATAGGTTTAGTTGACACAAAATCAAGTATTTTAAATTTGAATGTATCTTTCGCGAGACAAAGATTTGGAATTTACTGATGTACACCATGTGTATATTTTTTACTGGATATTTAACCTTAACGGTACAAATTAACATATATTCCTTATCGTAGATTAAAAGATATCAAGTGCAGCTAGTGAGGACATCTTATACGCATCCGATTCAAATCTAAATTTCTTTAAGCACACAGCCATACACACACGCACAGGCATTCCGTTTGGTACAAGACTATCTTATGAATCCTCGCTAATTTAGAGTGAAAGTGTTAGAAAATAGACATACGGGGAGCAAAAAAACCTGAAATTCTTAACGGTCCGAGGGGAAAGGCGGCACCACACATGATATTGCTGTGTAGTTGCGTCGGCTTTTGTGGCCTGTTGATGTCTCGATTTTGAAGTTTGTAGCATGTCCATGGTGATTTCTCTCGGAGGAGAACGACGATGGTCAAAAGCACAGACTCGATGGTGGCCTCTCTTCAATCTTGGGACTCGATGGCCATCGTGCGAAGTCTCGAGCGCGACGTCGTGGCAGCGCCGCCTCGGTCGGCCAGAGAAGCATGCCGTGCTGGCCCCGCCTCGGCGATCTCATGTTGAGGGCAGCCGCCGCCGACTGCAATCTATGTCGGGAGGGAAGCGGCGGTGGCGCCGCCTTGGCAATCTCGTCTGTTCCTTGACCTACCGTGTATATATGGAGGAACCATGTGTGGGAGCGCTCGCGACCAAAGCCAATTCAGAGGAAGCCTACAGGCCCACATTGAGCGATGTGAATCCCACGTTAAAGGAGCGATCGGTCCACCAGCCAGCGATAAATCGATTTGATTGAACAAACTATCGAAATGTCATTTTATTAACTGGTGGCAAATCTTGTAATGGAGGGCAAATCAGTCCAAAAAAGTGTTGGAAGAAACCAAACCATGGAACCCTTACATCCTTTATTATTAGGTATAGATTTTTATCAACTGATCCAAATTCCATATGCGATCCAAATAGTGCTTCCCATGCACTATTTTTTTAGCGGAAAACGGTTGGATTGTACGACACACGTTTATATCTATTTAATTTAATTTTCTATAGTACAAGATAGGTACAAAAGTACAGAGGATTGCACAAAAATAAAAATAAAAAACCTTTTTGATGCACTATAGATGTGTATAAATAAATTCAAAGATAATTAATTACTATATTTTGTTGTTTCGTTACATGCACTATGCATATTTTTGCCCCGGGCCCTGCCTACGCCTTTCCACTATGTCATATGGGAGTGTCCCATGATTAAAGTAATCTAGAAATGGCGTGCCCCAGTCATCATCGCCATTGGTATTGGCCACAACATGATGTACTTCATATTCTTTGGGGATTAGCTCCAGCACCGCCGGAAGGAGCCACCTTTCTTCTATTTTTTACTAGAGTGGACTCCCCTTCTGGGAGCACCAACGATGTTGCAAGCTTAGCTAAAACATCTGCAGCTGAATTCTTGCTTCGTGGAACATGCAATAATTGGATATGTTCAAATTTCCTGATGAGGATTTGGGCTGCCGTGTGATACGACACCATACACTAGAATATTACGCACATCCATGGAAAGTGCAAGCAGATGGCCAAATAGAAAAGCCTCATCTGCTTCATTGTTGGAGCACTCTTCTTTTAGAAGGGAGAAAGAGTGATGTATGATTCCTCCTTGAGGTGTTTTAGATATCAAGCCAGCGCCGGCTCATCTTTTTGTTTCACCGTCCGTGAGAGGCCCCATCAAAATATAGTTCCCATGGGGACTCGATGTCAACCGTAAATACTGCTTCCTCGTCTGTAGTTTGACGACCAATGGGGATTTGTCGGGTATAGGATGCCTCTCCTTGAGAAATAGAGATGGATTTATGAAACTTATAGGAGATAGTATCAATTTTCTCCTCATGCTTGATTCAAACCTGGGAGTTCAGATCGGTCCAGGTGTTTTATATAATAGCAACGGTGTTATAGTCTGGAGCAGCAGCGCACGCAGAAGCTCACATATACGGGCATCATGGTTGTGCAAAATTTGATCTCATGATAAATACCAGAGAGTACAAATAGTAGTACAAGGCATAGCCAGTTTACTCATGCCTGATTCTTTAAGTTATGAAGGGAGTTAAGACATTGGGATGTATCCAAGCAGATGACTTGCATTCGAGGATAGGTGCGTCATGCCCCCTCTGTTACATGATGTACATCTTTATAGTCAAGATGATATATGTGGCTGCTCCAGCTACGTCCTCATTGATAACCAAAGATGCAGTCATGCATCGTGAGAATGAGAAGGAAATAGGATCAGACCGCCAACGCAGTTATCTTGGCATGTGATCTGCTGGTAAGGTAAAAATAAAAATTTATGCTCAAATCACATTTCGGTTTCCTTCCTTCAGACATACTAGCATACTCGCTAGATTATCAATGGCAGACCCGCATATCTATTGTGACATGTGTCTAAAAACTTTCGCTTCATCACGCGCAAAACGCTGGCCACCCGCGCGAAATATTTAGAAGACCCCACCAGCTACATGTGATGGCAGTTGGAACTGTCGGGATCGACTTGTGCCGGCAGTTGGAACTGCCTGGATCGACCTGTGCCGGCAGTGTTCCTGCCATCATAGGTTCAGATTATAGACGGCAGCTGACAGCCAATTTTCATCGATTTTTTCCGGCTACAGAAGAGGCTTCTAAGATCTTTTCCGGCAGTTTATTTGTCCCAGCAGTTCAACTGCCTCCTTAGGTCGATTTTTCCCGACAGTTCTTTGCCTCTAAATTTGGTCCTTGGTGTAGTGAGTCCCTTGGGCGGTGTCTAGGTTTGATGCACATGGTACATATAGGGTGTGGAGTGCCACAATTGAGGTTATGCTTTGGATTACTTGGGCCACAATGCCCTGCACCACCACATATTCTGCATCTTAGTCAAGAACTAGGTCGGAGCATATTTGACCAGGACGAATTGAATAATTTATAATTTTATACTAATATTTTATACTTCATACCATGCTAATGTTATATCGAATATAATTATGTATTACTTATTTGACATAACACGCGACATGATAAAGTTGCTAACTATTAGTTAAAGTGTTGTTTAATATACAATTGTAATGTATATCAATAAAAATATACTTAAATTGCGCTATATTTTTTTGAAATGGGGGAGGGGCGGGGCGGGAGGGGGGGGACCCTAGCCTCTGCATCATATGATGCACACAACAACATTGCGCTATATTTTAAAAATGATTATATGTAATGTTATTTCCTTCATGAATTTATTTTTGATAATTACATGAACTATATATTATTATACATATTTATGGAAAATATCTAAATAATATGGTCTACAAAGTATCTGAATATATGTTTTAGTATATGGGTAGGTAAGCATACTTATAGAAACTTCTCGAGCATAAATTGAATTGTTGGCAAGATTATTTATTGGTTTTTGTTTTTGGTCAAATGTGTCTAGCGAGCCTTTACAGATTCAATGTAAGTCCACAATTAATGTGTTTATGTGCTTGGGATTGAAATAGAATCACTAACATTAATCACATACTAATAAAAAATTATAATGGACTCTAGTCATTTCGTATGCTCACGTGCAATGCGCTTTGTATCATCTGTCATAAACAAGTGCTCATGGTTGTTTCCCAAATCCTTACACCAAATTGACAATCTGAATCTAGTTAATAATTTTCTTAGTACAACTTGTATGACTTATATTGGCCTAACGAAACTCGCCACTGTTGATTAGATCGTTTTGTTCCTACATATGTGGTACACTAATATTAATCTATGTGGAATTGCTTCTACAAAATGAGTTTTTTATTTTTTAAATAGCTAAGTACCCAAGTGTTGCCACAGACTAATAAATTTTTAGTATAAAAGCATTGAACAAAAGATACATAGATTACAATATAGGAACATAGAACCCGGCCATGTGTCGTTTTTCTCCTTTTAGTTGTATAATAACAACTTGATGTTCTTATTTCTTGTTGATGTTCATATCCTTGTCCACCCACGTCCATAAGAAATGCAGTGTTGTCCATATATCAAACTCCTGGAACCACCCATATAAGAATAAATATAATTTACAAGTGACAAAGGTGTGGTGAACTCACAAGGAATGGTGTGTATCAGTGGTGTGTTTCTATAGACAAAAATGTGTATAAAAAATAATTATTTTATTGCAGGTAATATACCGGTGCATTGTTATGTTCGTTTATGGTCGTGTCTACAATGAGTGGAGAACTGTGATCTGTTTACGGAGGTCTCTGCGTGACTAAAGGCCATGACAAAGGGATACTTTTTCCTAACATGGGTGGCGCTTTAGTTTTGTTGATACTTGGATACTCAGATGTGTGCATCCTTGCTATGTAGAGGCCGGGTATAATGCGTAAGCCTCTTAAGTAATAAAGTGCCCCTTATTTAAAAAATAGACAAAAAATGTGTAGTAAAAGACCGTTAATCATTGTGTACATAATAAAGAGAAGGACACACGATCTAATCCAACTTCCTATCAATACACCACATTCATGAGACTACCGCTAGGGAGAAAACTTTCATATGGCTCCACCGTTGTGGATGATGCGGTGATTTCTACAAACACGACTAATGTAATGACCCAAAGAATAGGCACACTAATGACTCCCAAGTGGAGGACATCAATTGTAGTACCTTTCAATAAAGAAAAGGGTGTTGAACCCATGAGGAGCTGAAGGTATTGGTTAGCAAGTTTAACAGGAAAAATAATAATAATAGTGTTTTTTGATTTTTGAGTATAAGCGTGCAAGAAAGTTAGTGCTGAAAGTAAAATTGCAATAATGTAAAAGCTCTTTTAAGAGAAAACCCAATCCTCTATGCAGCAAGAGGACAAGCTCAAGTGTATTCAATAAGCGACAAATGTTCCCAGGGCGGAATGGATATACTGAAGGGAATATGCCCGAGAGGCAATAATAAAGTGGTTATTATCATATTC
This sequence comes from Dactylis glomerata, assembly GCA_007115705.1. Taxonomy (NCBI): domain Eukaryota; kingdom Viridiplantae; phylum Streptophyta; class Magnoliopsida; order Poales; family Poaceae; genus Dactylis; species Dactylis glomerata. The sequence continues at coordinate 165,613 of QXEO01000888.1, forward strand.
CATGTTTATGATAAATGTTTATTTCTCATGCTAGAATTGTATTAATCGGAAACATTAATACTTGTGTGATTAATAAACTAAAAAAGGTTCCTAGTAAAGCCTCTCTTTCATACTAGCTCGTTGATTAACTGATGATCAAGGTTTCCTGATCATGAACATTGGATGTTGTTAACAACAAGGTCATATCATTAGAAGAATGATGTGATGAACACTCACACCCATAGTAAGAATAGCAATACGATCAAGTCATCAAGTTCCATTGCTATATCAAACTCATACGAAATAGTTCTAATCCTCAGACCATGAGATCATGTTAATCACTGATACCGGAAGAGTGCTTTGATGATATCAAACGTCACACCATAACAGGGTGATTATAAAGGTTGATTTGGGTATTATGAAAGTATTAGTTGAGGCTCATGGATCAAGAGTGGAATTTGTCTGACCCGATGACGGGAAGATATTCTCTGGGCCCTTCTCGGTGATATAGCATTGGAATCGCTTGCAAGCATGTGACTAGGTCACAGGAATGCATTATCACGGAACGAGTAAAGAGACTTGTCGGGAACGAGATCGAACTAGGTATGGTTGATACCAAATGATCGGATCTCGGACAAGTAATAATATCGTGAGACAAAAGGAATTAACTATGTTCGTTATTGGTTCACACGATCACTAGTTCATCGTTGAGTAAGTGGGAGTCATCATGGATTTCCAGATCCCGCTAATGATTATTGATCGGAGAGGAGTCTCGATCATGTCCACGTTATTCGCGAACCGTAGGGTGACACACTTAAGGTTCGCCGTCGTTTTTGAGTGGATACGATACTCCAATCGAATTACAGGACAGCATGAGGGTTGTTTCAGAAAAGCACCGAAACTGTTTCGAGATATCGAAATAACTCAAGGGTGTATTTGTTAATGTTTGTTAATTGAATGAATTAACAAATATTAAATAAATAAAAATGTTTTATTAAATCAATAAGTGTGAATTTTAATTAACATGAATGTCATGCAAAATTAAAATGGGGGTTACTCATTTGATGAGGGGGGTTACCTTTCCATGAAGGAGGGGGTTACCACCACCATGAAGAGGAGAAAAGGGGAGGGGCTGGCCGCACCCCTCATGGGTGGCTGCCCCCTCTCTCCTATATATATGTTGGACATACTCCTCTTCTCCCAACACTTGGTTTTTCCCCTCTCCCGCAAAGTTACTGCCCCAAATCCGTCTTGGCTTAGCGAAGCTCTGCCAGATTGTTAATTCGAGTTTCACACACTTGGAGAAGTGAGTGTTGGAGTGTCCGGCGGATCCCTTCTTCCGTTGCCCCGCTGGACCGAGGGCATGGAGGAGTCGACGACGAGCCGTACGTGTGACCGAGCACGGGGGCGCTGCCGGTTGTGGCGCCGTGTACACGATCTCATGATCGTCAAGTGAACCACTACGTCGACTACGTCAAGTGAACGACTACGTTGACTACGTGCGTCTTCCTTGACTCTCTGTAACAGCCCACTTTTTGTGCTGCTTGTTGTAACCAAGTAATGCCTTGTTTAGGGGAAACTAAAACTTTTAAATTAAAATACTTTGCCGGTTGTATGCATGATCTCTTGTGATCTAGTTTGGTGCTACAAAATCTTTTGGATCAAATTTCTTTCTATAACTATTGCAAGTGTGATTTGTATTGTGTGTTGACTTGCAGATTGTTTGAACTCCAATTCAAACACTAGAGAAAATAAGACTAGGGCTTGTTTGCTTGTGTTGCACTATGATTTCATGTGCATATGTGTTTATCATCTATTTTCTTTTTCTTTCTATTTCCAACTTAACTTGCTGCATAAATGCTCAGAGTGGTACTATGATTTCATGCCAACACCAAACCTAGTGAATTAGAACCCTGGCACCCCTTCTTCCTTTCTTTTCTTTTTGATTAAACATTATTTCTGCACACTATATTGGAAAATAGGAACTTGACCAAAACCCTATTTTCTTTTGGCCAAAAATATTGAAACTTGGTGGATGCTTTGCTAACCACTTAAGAACACTTCCGAACCAATCATCACCACCCTTGGACCAAAACCTTGCACTTTTCGAATTCAATTGAATTTCGGCCAAATTCACAAAACCTTGTTCATTTCTTATTCTTTTCCTCTCCCTCCCTTGTAAATCGACCAAGAGACCCCAAACTGTAGCCAGCCATCAAAACCCTCTCCCTCTGCACTGTAGCAACGGCATCACAGCCCTTGTCTTTATTTGGTTGGAAGATTTGGGGAGAACCGAGGCAAATCTTTGAAAGATTTGCACTCCTCCCTCTTCCACTCACCTCCACCGCCCTAGACCCCCAACCAGCTTCGAGGAAAGTTTCAGCAGACCCCAGGGACCCCAGCTAGCATAGACTCATCGACCACACCCCTCCCTCTGTGCCTGTGGTCGACCGCGCCGGCCGGTGCACGCCCAAGTGAGCTAGGAGCTTCGACAGCACACCTGGCCGCCCAACCTCGCCAATAGCCTCGCTGGCCCCTCCACTCCACGACCCAGTGACGGCCCCCGACCAAACGGCTGCGAGCGCCGCCCAATCGCCACGCTCTGGCCCTGTCGCCTGCGAGCCGAGAGCGCCCAGAGCGAGCTCCGCGTTCCCAGCCGAGGAAGGATGAAAACGAGTCGTGCAACGCTCATACCTGCACGGCATCGTACCTCCTTCACCTTGCACCACTCCATCTGAGCCGAAGCCGACAAGAGTGACGCAAACGAGCTCGACAAGCCGTGCCAACGATCTGAAAACTGCACGTTTCCGAGCCCCACGTCTCACCCCCGACCAAACCAACTACATCACTGCACAGAGACCACTACGCCGCTCAGAACGCACCGCACCATTGCCCAATCCGTGATGGTCGAGACCACGGCACACCGAGACCACCGCCTGCAGATAAAAACCCCTGCGCCCCTCGCCTCGCACCTCTGCTCGCCATTTCTCCCCCATTCCACCTCTCCTCTCATCCGCAAGCCTGCATGCGCTAAGCCACCCTCTCCCCTGCCTTGCCAAGCCTCCACGAGCTCGCCGGAGAATCACCGAGGCCGGGAGAAGAGAAGGGGAAGGTTGCCGTCACCTGCAACGCCTCTGGCCCCTCTTCTTTCCCTCTCTGGCTTCCTAGATCTCCTGCGAGGCTAACGCTACCTTTTTCCTGGCCTAGGTTCGACGGTAGCCGACGCCATCGCCGCCGTCACCGGAGCATCTGGAGGTGAAGGAGCACGCCCAGGACCTCGCCGCGTCGACGCTCACCCCTCCAGCAGCACCGCCAAACTCCTCCGACGCACCGCAGCCAAACGCCACCGCCAGATCATCGATGAATCGCCCTAGGTGAGCCCCAGTGAGCCCCCGTCTAACCCTAGCCCCGCCGCCTCGCCGTTCTTCTATCGCGAGGACGACAAACACTGGCCGTAGATCGACACTTAATCGGACGGCCGGAATCGGCCGATACCGATTCGGTATCCAGCCGCCGCTGACGACCGGACCCCGCCTGTCAGCCGTTTGAATTCCTCCTCCCGCGCGTGGCGTAGCAGATCTGGGCTGGATCTGGCCGTTTCGGCCCGTTTCGGACAGATCTGGCCCGTGCTTGTTTTTATTTTCAAAATGCCCTGTTAATTTGATTATCCTGTGAACTTTGGAATTAAATAGAAAATAATCTGTGCATGCAAATGTTGTGATTCAAAGTCCTGTGAGTAGCTTATGTTGGTAGCTTTCAAATGGTACTGGTCCCATGATTTTTGGGTCACTGTAGATTATTTGCTAATTAGTATTGTATTATTAGCCACTTTTTCCTACTTAAATGCAAATCTTGAGTTTGGTATGGTAAAATTGTTTGAAACCAATTTACACTGTTAGTATATCATGACACCTTGCTTGACTCACTGGAATTTCTATTTTAGGACTTATAATCTTGCAGTAGTAATTAAAATGGCATAGGGTGTAATTAGTCTCAAGAAAATCATCACTTGCAGTAGGATTGGTATTTTGAGTTGAATCCAATTTTGTTGGACCATGTTCTGGAAGAGCTTTCCAGAGCACTTCACCTCATATTTTTCTGATTAACAGAGAATATCTGAGGATTAAATTGGTGCTCTAGTGATATTTCCCTATAGTTAATTACTTAGAAATAAACCACACTTTGTTTTTCAGTAAATCCAACTTTGGTAGTTTCTTAAGATTGTTGTCAACCTGTAATATTGATTGATGTGCTGTTTATATCACTGGATGCATGCATGCTTGATTTGGTTGCTAGTAGTGGTGTTCACATCAATTTGTTAAACCCTAGTTTCTATTAGGATTAATTGTTAACTAAGAACCTTTAAAACTTTGTTTGTTTTCTAAACTTGTTTGCTTCTGATACTCTTTGATGATATGGTTGTTTGCTGAATGTGTGTGAACCTTGTATGCTTGTATATTTACCATGTGTTATTAATTTCCGACGATAGAATCGAACGAGGAGTGTACCGAGGAGGGTGAAGTGTACGAGTACCAGGAAGAAGAAGATCAGGGACAGGCCAACCAAGGCAAGCCATCTAACTTGATGCATATCTGAACCATAATTACACATTTGCTTCTCCCCTTCTATTTTATCAAAGTGCATGGATTTATGATGCTATAGTTCCTATAGCAAATATTTGTTGACTCAGGCTCCGCGAGTCAAATTGTTATCATCCATCGAGATGACCCCCTTTACTACCTATTTCAATACCCCTGGAGTAGTGGCTTGTTGGTTAGCAACAATGCCTTTGATAAACTTTCTAGTGGCGCTAAAACTCTAGGACTGGGAACACTCAATGAAAGTTTATGAAAATGTTTCCGAAAACCTTGGGGTAGTAACTACCCCACTGAAGTGATTTCAAAAATGGTTTCTGTCAAAATGGAGGACAAGGAGATGGTGGTTTTTAATATGACATTGGTGATCACTAGGCGTTCGCTCAGAACAATTAAACCGTGCAACCACATTACCCTGGTATGGGACGGGGCTTAGTTTGAAGTTTATCTGCCTTAGTACGGGGAGCCTCACACTATATAAGGGTCTGGAGGACCCCGGAATCCGGGTTGTCGCAATTAATGGGCAACAGTGTAGCGGGCCCGCCAATAGGCTACCCGTCCGGAAGACACTTGGGTTTCTCCCGCCGTGGCACTGGAACTACGCTCGGCAGAGGTAGACGGCTAGGGTTTGCCGGGGATGTATACTCCATAGGGTAGGCACCCGTGTTAAGGTGGGTAGATGGAAGGCTATGACCGATTATCCGAACCCCGCATACTTGTGTATGACGGTCCGTGGTGGTATCCCGGCGGATTTTTCGGATGGTGTGGGTAAAGTGTACAACCTCTGCAGAGTGAAATTCTATTCGAATAGCCGAGTCCTCGGTCATGGACGGTTGGGACGACCGTTGCCTAGCCCAATGTCGGTTTTGTTTTCAAAGTGGATTTTTGGAAAGGAATGGAGAAAATGCCGGACGGAGTACTTGGAGGGTACTGCCGTGGCACATGTTTGGCTCAGAGTACTTGTAGGGTACTGCCGAAGGTGAGAAGTAGTCATGTGTGATTGACCGGAAGCTAATGGTGGTCATGTTTGATTGACCCCATCTCTTCTCTTGAAAATGAGTTTCCCTCTTTCCTAGAGCTTTTCTAAAGTTGTTTTACTAAAACTCTTCTTTAGTAAGGATATAGAGATGTTGTATGACATGCTATATCGACACGAGAAAGTACAATTAGGTTAAGCACCAGCCCCAAACAAACCTCCCTTGCTACAGCCAAATAGCATGCAATTTATCTCTTCCTAGATGGTTTTGCGAGTACAATTCCAAACTGTACTCACGGCTTTGTCCCTGGCTATTAACCTGGCCAGATTATGAAGACTATGAAGATGATGGTGAGGAGTTCGATGATGCCGATGCGAACTAGGATCCGTCTCCCGGTCAGTCGCCTGTAGGGTAGAGGCATGACACGGGCTAATCCTACGCTACCTTTGTATCCGCTGCACTGCTTAGTGAACTTGCCCTGCATGGCATTTAAATTCGGCCCAGTGGCCATGTAAGACTTTGCGACCTATTTATGTAATGGATGATGTACTCTGTAATGCCAACTCTGTTATGTGGATTCATGACGGTCTTCCTGGGATCATGAATTGTATGCATAACGGGAATCCCGGACGGTAAACCGGGGTCCCCACACTCTCCATCGGCAATGTTTGTGCGGGAACGTAATCCCCGCTACCGGTCTTCGAGGGTTAGTCTCCGTTGCTACCATCTCGTAGATATTCTTGGCTAGTTTATGTGTTCTTGCGTCGGAAAATTTTTGTTTTCTATGCTACGAACCCATGAGTGGTATCAGAGCCATCTCTATGCGTTGTTGGTATGCACGGTTAGAACACATGTGGATGTGGGCGTTGATGATCATGTTATTGCAATTTATTTTGTATTTTGGATCATAGTGGCATAGTGGGATTGAAGCTACCCGAGACTAACATTATGTGACCGTGTTCACGAGACTTGTCCCACACTTGACATACTTGGGCATATGTGGCTTTGCGGGTGCACGTTTCTCCCACTATAGTTATGATCTATTTTACAAAGAGTTGTTAATAATATTTTTATCACCGTTGTGGTTACATGTTCGTAGGTAAGAACGGTTCTTCCTAGAAAGCCCCAAACTACGTAAAATATGCAAGACAAATTAGAAACGTCTAACTTGTTTTTGCAGGGCATGTGATGTGATATGGTTAAATTGTTTATGTTACAAATTGTATGCAATGATCCTTTTTGTAAGTTATAAACAACCGGCAGGAGCCATATGGTTGTCTTTTTCATTTTATGGCCTGCGTGCCGAATATATATCCAAGCGATATATTGTAATGGAGAAAGACAATCAAGGTGGCGCGCCATAGACCTTGGTGCTGCACCGGTGGAATGATGGAGATCATGCCATGACGCACAAGATGGAGATCGAATGCGTGAAGGACCATATCATATCACATTATATATGCATGTGATGTTTATCCTTTTATGCATCTTATTCTGCTTAGATTTGATCACGCGGTAGCATTATAAGATGATCCCTCTCACATAAATATCAAGATAAAAATATGTTCTTCCATAGCATGCACCGTCAAGAAAGTTCGTCGTTTCGAGACACCACGTGATGATCGGGTGTGACAGACTCTATATTCACATACGACAGGTGTAAGACAGTTTTACACATGCAAGTGCTATGGTTCTACTTGGCGAGCCTAGCATGTACAGACATGGCCTCAGAACACAAACCGAAAGGTTAAGCATGAGTCATATGGTTGATATGATGAACATGGTGTTCGCCTTTAAAACTATGTCGTTGCACGTGATGATCGGTTGCGGTATAGTGAATTTGGTTCGTGTAATCACTTAAGAAAACTAAGAGGGATGTTGTTTTTAAGTGGGAGTTCACTTAGTAATTTTGAATTATAGAACTCAATTTATCATGAACTAAATCAAAGTGAATTTACATAGTTTGTTGTAGTCATTGGCATCCATTTACTACCTTGCGATTAGCTATAATTGAGATAATAGAACTATAGAATTCTGGATGATAACTTTATGAACTGGTATCGTATTGTTTGAATGTCAATCTAAAGTTTAAAGTCCTATTGCAAACTTTTAGCAAACCTTGGTGATGTCTACGCACTTCTATTCTTGTAGACACTTGTTGGGCCTCCAAGTGCAGAGGTTTGTAGAACAGCAGCAAGTTTCCCTTAAGTGGATCACCCAAGGTTTATCGAACTCAGGGAGGTTAGAGGTCAAAGCTATCCCTCTCAAGCAACCCTGCAATTACGATACAGAAAGTCTCTTGTGTCCCCAACACACCCAATACACTTGTCAAATGTATAGGTGCACTAGTTCGGCGAAGAGATAGTGAAATACAAGTGGTATATATGATTATAAGTAGTAACTGTGGCATGAAATAAATATCGCTGTGAGCAAACAAGTAACAAAATAGCAAGTAAACGGTGTGCAAAGCTTGGAAACAAGGCCTAGGGATCATACTTTCACTAGTGGACACACTCCCAACAATATAACATGACTGAACAAGTAACTTCTCTTGCTAAGGTACTCTGAATTACTCTCCTATTGAATAACACTAATCACTGTGTAGTGGCTACAGAAGCACCCCTTAAAGTTCATCAAGTACTTGACAAACACCACTCATAGAGATATCCAAATCAGATCACAATTCAAGATAGAAATCATTGCAACTTAAACCAAGTACTAACACGGTGCACACACTGTCAACATTACACCATGAAAGGAGGAATAGATCACTCAAACTATCATAGCAATAATTATTCTCATAATCCACAAGAGATAACAATCATAGCCTAAACCAAGTACCACCATGATGCACGCACTGTCACCGTTACACCATAGCAGGAGGAATAGATTACTTTAATAACATCACTAGAGTACACAAAATATCTGAATAATAACATGTACTTGTTCAACATGATACAAAGCTCACGATCACATAAAGATCACATCATGGGAGAGAGAGGTGAACCACATAGCTACCGGTAGAGCCCTCAGCCCCGGGGATGAACTACTCCCTCCTCATCATAGGAGACAGCAAGGTTGATGGAGATGGTGGTGAGGTCGATGGAGACGGCGGAGACAGCGATGGAGACCGATGGAGATGGCTCCGGGGGCACTTCCCCGTCCCGGCAGGGTGCCGGAACAGAGACTTCTGTCCCCCGAAATTTGTCGGCGATGGCGGCGGAGCTGCGGAACTCTTTCTGGAAAATTGCCGAATCCTTTAGGGTTTTCCGTCCCGAGGCTTTATATAGGCGAAGGGGCGTCGCGAGAGGGCAGCCAGGGGCTCCTCACACATGGGTGGCGCGGCCAGGGGCCTGGCCGCGCCAGCCCTATGTGTGGGGCCCTGGTGGCCCCCCTCCGACACTTCTTCGGATCTCTGGAAGCTTCCAGGAAAAATAAGACTTCAGGAACTTGTTTCGTACAATTCCGAGAATATTTCCTGTGTATCACTTCTGAAACACAAAAACAGCAGAAAACAAGAAACTGGCACTGTGGCGCTTGTTAATAGGTTAGTTCCGGAAAATGCATAAAAGTGCCACTAAGTGTAACGAAACAATAGGCAAATGGTGTAAAAACAAGCATGGAGCATCAAAAATTATAGATACGTTTGAGACGTATCAAGCATCCCCAAGCTTAACTCCTGCTCGTCCTCGAGTAGGTAAGTGATAACAAAAGAATAATTTTTGAGGTGACATGCACCTACACAATCTTGATCATATATGTAAGCATTGTGAGCTGGGATCATAAGAACTTAAAACATGGGCATGAAAGACATAATCTTTGACAATAAGAACTTAGCAACCATGTTGTAAACATGCAAATGAACACAAACAAAAGATCATGATAATGAAACAATGAAAGTCAAACGTGTGTTCAAATCATAAGGAAAAACATACAAATGGTTTTCAGCTTGTCCTTCAAAGAGAGCAAAACATAAATGCATAGGACACCTTCAAGTTTAAGAGGGCGACTAGATACAAATAATTTAAGAACAAGTGAAACCAATCATCATGAATCAATCAATGAACTTTGGGACAATGCATATCACACTAAGAATGACAACTATGCTCTCTTAATGGTGCATAAAGAAAGAAGGTGGTGACTCAACATAAAAGTAAAAGAAAGGCCCTTCGCAGAGGGAAGCAGTGATTTAAACATGTGCTAGAGCTTTTCATTTGTAAAACAGAGAGATAAAACTTGATTTTGAGAGGTGGTTGTCTTTGTCAACGACTGGCAATGGGGTTCTTACTATCTTCCATACAAAAATAAAGCAAGTTTTTGAGAGAGAGATTGGCACTTTTGTGCTCTTTTATAAAACTTGGCACTCCTCCCCACCTTTTCCTTTCACATACCATGGCTAACTGATTCCATCGGGTGCCCACCAACATTCACATTCTTTAGAGGAGTGCATTTTTTCTTTTTTTTTCTTTTTTTTTCTTTTTGGAATAAGCAATATGGAAGATAGCAAATCCGACCACTACGTCCCCATGAGCTGAAAACAGTGTCACAAAACGAGAAGTGTTTTGAAGGTTTTTGAAAGGTAGCACACGAAAATTTTACTTTGGAATGGCTTACAAATACCATGCATAGGAATTTATAGTGGACACAATGGCAAACTTGGCTTTTAGGAGTTGGATGCACGAGTAGAGCTCATACTCAGTACAAGGCGAGGGCTAGCAAAAGACTGGGAGCGACCAACTAAGAGAGCAATAATGGCCATAATCATGCAAAGCGACAAAGCGACATTAAAAGAAGCATAAGATGGCATCAAAAGTCAAAAACTAAATGATCATGAAGGCTATTGGCGACTTTGTAAGAGTCTAACATGTGTGAGCATGCGCCAAGTCAACCCAAATAAAGCATCAAGGAGAAAACCAAAATAATGCTTCCATACAATAAAAACAACGCATGATTTTTTCAAAGGCTCATTAAGCAATCTCAGTTATTTGAGACAAGTCATGCTACAGCAAAACCACTAAGCATACTATCAAAAAGACATCAAGCATGACATGAAAAAGCCTAAGCCGCAGTCTACACAAGCTCCTTCTTGTACCACTATTTTGCACAAAGCTTTTTCTCTTTTCCAACACCATTTGAAATTTTTATAAACACCTCTTTTGATGAAAACCAATAAAGATCAGAGGCAAAAATACACCTTGATAAATAAATATAAGAAGATCTGAACACAAATCAAGGTGAAAATGAAAACCAAAAGCGGTAGCAGAAAAACAGAACACTCGTTGAAACGATAGGAGTGAAAACTAGAGTGTTCTTGGCAATAAAAAATGAGTTCATCTCCTCCAAAAGAAACATGATGTGATCTAACTATTTATTGCAGCAAACAAAACTAAACCAACTAAGAAAACTAAAACAACTGACGCTCCAAGAAAAACACATAGTGCATGAAGCAATAAAAATATAGTGTTTTGAAAGGTGACCTGATTTTTGCCGATGAAGAAGGGGTGCCTCGGGGGCATCCCCAAGCTTTGACGCTTGTACTTCTTGGATATTTCTTGGGGTGATGCAGGGGCATCCCCAAGCTTGATCTTTTGTCCATTCTTCAACTCATCTCATCATTCTCCAATCCCTACACTTGAAAACTTCCTTCATACAAAACTAAACACAATTCTATTAGCAACATTAGTGCAAGCATAACATATAATCAACCTCTTTTTGCTTCAGGTTTTAACCCAAAACCACCACATATTAAGCATATAATACTGTAGCAACTTCCCCAAAAGTTCCATAATCAAAAGAACTCAAAAGAAAGCGATAAAGTGGCAAACACAAATATTGGCAGAAATCTGTCAAAACTGAACAGCTGACAAAGGTCGAATTTTTGAGGGATTTTCTGTTGCTCAAATCAAAAAGTGTTAAACTAAGAAAAGTTTGGATATAACCTGGGGCATATGCACAAGAAATCGCAGGTCCAAAAGATATACAGAGAATTTATACGAATTTTTACGGTGCAGCACCGAAAACAGTTTCAGGACAGCAACATCCCCAAATCTTACCTCACTCAAATTAGAGGTTTCTCTTAGCACAAAAACGAAATAAAAAGGATAAGGAGCGGCCATTACAGTAGTAATGACTTCCAAGACTCAAATAAAAGAAAAAGTACTGAAAGTAAACAATGGGTTATCTCCCAAGAGTGCTTTTCTTTAACGCCTTTGAGCTAGGCGCAGTAATTTGCAAAGATGCTCATGTGGGCGCCATATAAAAGCTTGAGGCAAAGGCGCCATATAGGAACTTAAAGCAATAGAGAGCATCAAAAAGCAAGTGTGGAACACATTTAAATCTAAACCACTTCCTATGAAAAATAGTCTTGTAAAGAGACAAGTCATAAAAGCGCAAAGCAAAAAGCATAGGAAGGCAAAACAAGTACAACTTCAAGAATTGCAACATAAAGAGGGGAAACTCAATATTGTTGAGATTCATCAAACCATGTTTCCCTCTCTCATAATAACTTTCAGTAGCATCATGAATAGAACTAAAAATATAACTATCACATAAAGCATCCCTATCATGAGCCACATGCATAAAAGGATTAATACTCCCTACATGAACAATAGTAGTAGGAGCAGATTCGACAGAATAATTATTCTCATCACCATAATTATCAAAAATAGGAGGCATATTGTAATCATAACTAATTTTCCCCTCAAAAGTAGGTGAACTGAAAATATTATACCCATCATCACAAGCTAGAGAACTACTATGTCGCAAAGCATACTCATCAAACATATCATCATAAGAAGGAACATGGATAGCACTAATGGTACAACAATTATTAACCTTAGAATTGGTACCAAAAAGATTTTCAATATCAAAAGTAGAGTGCTTTTCCCAATCATGATCACTAACATAGGTAATAGGCATAGGAACATCATCCCAATCAGAATTATCATAATCTATAGCAGGATCATAAAGCTTAAGGGAAGATACCATGTCCTCTCGCCTCTTACTCCTCTTCTTCTTCTTCTTCTTCTTCTTACTCTTCTTACTCTCTCCTTTAGGAGGGAGAGACTTGAAGGGCATCTTCTCCACATATTCTTTAGGAGGGAAAGGCATCTTCTCCACATAATCTGGTTTGCTGACAGAAACAACAGAAGAAACTTTGGAGGATTCCTCCTCTCTATTAATAAGATAAAAACATCTATCAGTCCTGTCATAGCTTGGCAAAATATCAAGTTTTATAAGATTTTGAATGTAAGTATTTGCAAGGCAATCTTTAGCACAATAGAGACGACAACCACGAAGGGTGCTATTAATATCAACATCATTCATATCTATCAAAGCAATCTTTCTAGATATCTCGTCACACGCCAAGAACAAAGTGAGCTCATCATGCTGATTGGGAGTAATCTTGTCATCACAATACAAACTTAAGGTACTAGAAGAGTAACTATTAGGGCTTGAGCATTGGAAATTAAAATGACCTATGTCATCGCAATGTTTACAAAGAAAAGGATAAAGCTCACAAACCTTTTTACCGATCTCACCTATATCCTTGTACCACATACTGGTTTCTTCATTTGCGTGGGTGATGCAATAATCTTCCTTGTTGTAACTCTGTTCACAAGGTCTATGTACTCCACAAAAATTAACATGCTTATAAGAAATAGTACTTTTAGAAGTTTGAGCATGTTTATTGCAATCATCAACAACAATATCACTTTCTATGCAAGTGTCCTTAAAAGGTTCATGATACACGTCCCCATTTCCTTTAGGAACATTCATATGGGAAGCAAAGGCTTTAAAGCAATCAACCATAATTTGAGGATCAAGACCATATTTAGCACTAAGCTCTTGAAAAGTAGCAGTTTCAGCGAAAGACTTAATGCAATCAAACTCATAATTCATACCTGATCTTTTACCTTTGTCGTTTTCCCATCCTTCAGCATTCTCTTGTATACGGTCAAGAAGTTTCCACTTAGCATCTTCCTTCATATGAGTGAATGATCCAAAGCAAGAAGCATCCAAATAATCCTTATCAAGAAGAGTAAGCCGTGCATAAAAATTATCAATAACAATCTTACGGGGAAGATCATGAATAGGACATTTATGCATTAGTAACTTCAATCTTCCCCACGCTTGGGCAATGCTTTCTCCCTCATGAGGCCAAAAATTATATATCTGATTACGATCTTTATGAATTTCACTTGGAGGATAAAACTTGGAATAAAAGAGAGGCACAATTTCCTCCCATGCAATAGATGGACCATCTTCAAGCAGCCGATACCACTCCTCAGCTCTGCCTTTCAATGATAAAGAGAATAGCTTCTTCTTAACTTGGTTCATTGAAATACCTGCACACTGGAACAACTCGCATAATTCATGTATAAAAAGCAAATGATCACCAGGATGGACAGTTCCATCTCCTAAATAGCAGTTATCCATAACACGCCTAACAATTTTCATAGGTATTTCAAAAGGATGAGGAGCACAAGCATCATTAGAAACATCACATATGGGAGATAAAACATCATCAGAGCAAACTTTCTCCACTAAAGTTGGGGGACTAAAAATATCATACTCAACAAAACCAGCTTCCCCAAGCTTAGACTTTTCTATAGCATTAGCAATAACGGGATTCAAAGCATTCGTACTAATAACATTGCTATGCGAAATAAGCTCCAACGGTTTTTCAATTTTCTCTTCAAATCTAAACTCAGAAAAAAGACTAAAGAACTCTTTATTTTCCATTAAGCCTAACTAGTGAAAATAAAAACAAGAAACAAAAAGATGTAATTGCAGAATCTAAAGGAAATAACTCCGAGCACTCACACAGTAGGATGCGAGTACCTTTTACCTTACCTCCCCGGCAACGGCGCCAGAAAAGAGCTTGATGTCTACGCACTTCTATTCTTGTAGACACTTGTTGGGCCTCCAAGTGCAGAGGTTTGTAGAACAGCAGCAAGTTTCCCTTAAGTGGATCACCCAAGGTTTATCGAACTCAGGGAGGTTAGAGGTCAAAGCTATCCCTCTCAAGCAACCCTGCAATTACGATACAGAAAGTCTCTTGTGTCCCCAACACACCCAATACACTTGTCAAATGTATAGGTGCACTAGTTCGGCGAAGAGATAGTGAAATACAAGTGGTATATATGATTATAAGTAGTAACTGTGGTATGAAATAAATATCGCTGTGAGCAAACAAGTAACAAAATAGCAAGTAAACGGTGTGCAAAGCTTGGAAACAAGGCCTAGGGATCATACTTTCACTAGTGGACACACTCCCAACAATATAACATGACTGAACAAGTAACTTCTCTTGCTAAGGTACTCTGAATTACTCTCCTATTGAATAACACTAATCACTGTGTAGTGGCTACAGAAGCACCCCTTAAAGTTCATCAAGTACTTGACAAACACCACTCATAGAGATATCCAAATCAGATCACAATTCAAGATAGAAATCATTGCAACTTAAACCAAGTACTAACACGGTGCACACACTGTCAACATTACACCATGAAAGGAGGAATAGATCACTCAAACTATCATAGCAATAATTATTCTCATAATCCACAAGAGATCACAATCATAGCCTAAACCAAGTACCACCATGATGCACGCACTGTCACCGTTACACCATAGCAGGAGGAATAGATTACTTTAATAACATCACTAGAGTACACAAAATATCTGAATAATAACATGTACTTGTTCAACATGATACAAAGCTCACGATCACATAAAGATCGCATCATGGGAGAGAGAGGTGAACCACATAGCTACCGGTAGAGCCCTCAGCCCCGGGGATGAACTACTCCCTCCTCATCATAGGAGACAACAAGGTTGATGGAGATGGCGGTGAGGTCGATGGAGACGGCGGAGACAGCGATGGAGACCGATGGAGATGGCTCCAGGGGCACTTCCCCGTCCCGGCAGGGTGCCGGAACAGAGACTTCTGTCCCCCGAAATTCGTCGGCGATGGCGGCGGAGCTGCGGAACTCTTTCTGGAAAATTGCCGAATCCTTTAGGATTTTCCGTCCCGAGGCTTTATATAGGCGAAGGGGCGTCGCGAGAGGGCAGCCAGGGGCTCCTCACACATGGGTGGCGCGGCCAGGGGCCTGGCCGCGCCAGCCCTATGTGTGGGGCCCTGGTGGCCCCCCTCCGACACTTCTTCGGATCTCTGGAAGTTTCCGGGGAAAATAAGACTTCAGGAACTTGTTTCGTCCAATTCCGAGAATATTTCCTGTGTATCACTTCTGAAACACAAAAACAGCAGCAAACAGGAAACTGGCACTGTGGCGCTTGTTAATAGGTTAGTTCCGGAAAATGCATAAAAGTGCCACTAAGTGTAACGAAACAATAGGCAAATGGTGTAAAAACAAGCATGGAGCATCAAAAATTATAGATACGTTTGAGACGTATCACTTGGTTACTCGATAAAATTTAATAAGTAGTATTAAATCAAGAGTAACAATTCCAGTGTTAGTATCTAAGTATCACACTTGCCTCAATGATCCTTGATATTCAAAAGTTGTTTTTAGTATCAAGGTTATCTAGGAGCTGAAAGAATTGTTTCATAAACTATCATGTGTGGAAGATATTTTGATATCTGAAACAATGTTTGGTTGTAATGTGATAGAGTATAATTTAGTAAGACACATGTTCTCATATTGTATGAGAATTTGCGAAGATTAGAGACACTAGCCGTCTAGATCTCCTAAAAAGGTTTTGGGAACTAGCATTATACTCACAATTCATCCTCATGAGCTATAGTAGCTTGATCATGAAAGTTGTCATGATAGGATGAATACAAGATGTCGGTAAAATGTTTACTACATTAAAAGATTACTAAAGAATGGAATTTGGAAGAACGCCAAATATTTGATTATGGTGATCTACTTTAAAGTGTGAGTCCAAGGGTATTAGTGTTTGACTAATCATGCCTTGAACTATGTGCCATGTGAATGGCGCCACTATTGATGTTGATAGATTCTTCTAGAAGGAAAAGAATTGCTAAAAGAGAATCCAAAATTTATTCTGGCGGAAAAGAAAAGACTGGAAATGTCCAGCTCAGGTATATAGAAGATATACATGTTATGGGTGTATTCGTTGCTTGTTAAAACAATGTGGTTCTTGGGTATTTGATATTAAATTGGTTGGTATGAACTGTCATACAGAACAACGCAATACAAGAACTACAATGGCCTAATTAACTAGCAAATGAATATGGGATGATTATCATCGAAAACAGATAAAGTGTTATTGTGTTTCGTTGGAATTAAACCTAGCCTTCAAGATTTGTTTGAATAATTGTTATTTTGTTCTGGTATTATGAGAATAATGGTTGTTCAAATTATTACCGCATTCATAAAAGATGGATGAACGCTTATCTTGTTGGAGAAATCACATCCATAACACTGATGCTAAAAATGTCGCAAGATAAATGATTAGAAGATCACTTATGAGTGACACCACCATTTAAATCATATTGGAAAGTAAATATGAAGAAACTCCATGTTGATGGAATTTTGGAGTCCTTTTGATTTTGAATCAATTGACACTTGTAAAAATTTCCTAGAGATGATTAAAACTCCGTTTGTAGGCCAAAGAAGAACGGACGACTAACTTATTGGATATTGTACATGTTGATGTATATAGTCCATTATGTGTAGCCATGTGGGGTGAATTCTTGAACTTCATTTACTTTAACCGATGATTTGAGTAGATATATATGTATATTTACTTGATAAGGAAGAAGCATGAAATATTTGAATATTGTTCAAAGTATTTCTAGATGAAGTTGAAAATCATTGTAACAAGAGAATAAAGAATTTATGATTTGATCATAAAGGAAGATATTTGAGTTACAAGTTTAGCAAACACCTAAAAGTTGAGGAATCGTTCCATAGACTTGTATTTCCCGAAACACCATAGGAGTATGGAGTGTTCGAGAGATGAAATCAAACTTTGTTTGACATCGTTGGATCAAAGGTGTCGTCTATAAAACTGCCATTATATTTTAAGGATAAAACTTTAGAGACTACCGCTTTTACACTGAAAAGAGCGCCATCATGATCCATTGAAATGACACCATATGAGTTATGGCATGAGATAAAACCCAAGTTGTCTTTTCTAAAATTTTGGTATGCTAGGCATATGTAAAATGTTTACAACCAAAGTCGGATAAATGCGTCTTTGTAGGTTATCCCAAAGTAACTGTTGGGTATTCCTCTAGAACACCTAAGACAAAAGTGTTTGTCGCTAAAAATGTCAAGTTTCTTGAGAAGGAATTTTTCGCGAAAAGTTGAGTGGGAGGACAATAGATTTTTGATTAGGTTGTTGAACCTAAGCTATATGTGCTGAGTAGTGCAGCGCCGGGAAGTGTCCCGGAGGCGGCCACAATGCGCATAGCTATCGTACCTCAAAGGTTGTGGTCCATAGATCTAAGTTCTTATTGAACAGCGTGAGTTGGGTAAAAATCAAATAGTTAGATTTGAGAACAGATCATTATTGTTTGACAATGATGAACCGACTATATGCAAAGAAGCGATGATGGGCCCTGACTCCATCAAATGGCTAGAAGCCATAAAATCCGTGATATTTCCATACACAAGAAACCAGGTTTCTGAACTTGGAAGACCCTCAGAAAGGCATGAAGCCCAGTGAGCGTGTTAGGATCTATAAAGACAGACAAGGATGTTTAACATCTATGAAATAGTCGACATATCGTTAAAACTGTTTACGATTATGTTCAAGGAGTTGACTATGACAAGATTTGATCTTTCATAGCGATATTTTGTCTAGACGGATTACTGTAGCAACCACTACATATGCCAAGTTTGGTATATGTTAGTTGAACAAACAAGACAACATTCTTCTAATAGAATGGTTACCTAGGACATGTACATGACATGGTCCAATGGGTTTTGTAAATTCAAAGGATGCTAAAAAGGCATGCAAACTTCAATGGTTGAAGCAAGCATCACGGAGTTGGAATATTCACCGTGATGAAATAATTAAAAGGTTTAGTTTTATCAGATACGATGAATATGCTTGCATTTGTAAGAAATTAAGTGGGAGCGTTGAGACATATTTTCAGTACATTATGTAGAAGACATATTGTTAATTGGAAATGATGTATCTTTTATTGATATAGGTTAAGAATTTCATTAAAATTAGATTTCAATGAAAGACTTAGGCAAAACCAAAATATTAGGTCACGATGTCTATGTAGATAGATCGAGGTGCCAATATGGTTGTGCCAAAATACAGAGATGAAATATTGAATGAAGTTCAATATGGAAACGACGAGAAAAGTTCTTGCCGCATGGAAGAGGTTAAAACAAGATTCAGGTGTTTTTGACACTTGATGAGTGAAGCCACATGAATGATTTGATCGATCATGTATACTGTGATATGTACATATCCAGATATGTCCTATGCTCTATATGTTATGAGCATATACCAGAGTGATAAATATCATAAGATGATCACTGGACAATAGTAGGGATATCCTTATGTGCTTTGGAAGGACTAAGGATATATATTATGTATGACAAAGTGACACATAGTTCATTGTAAAGTGTTACATCGATACTAAGTTTGTCACAAGATACAAATTAAGTTTATCTCAATTTTAGCTATGTGTTTAGGTGGCACAATGTAATGGAAGGAAGTTCCATGATAGATTTGGATGAGTTCCAAAGTTAAGACATTGTGATAGATTCTACAACAAAGGTTGAGTATATGGCTGTTTTAGAAGTAGCAAAAGAGGGCATTTGTGTCAAGAAGTTTGTTATCAAACTAGGTGTAGTTCCAAGCTGGCTATTACTATGAAGATCTATTATGCGACAATAGTGTCAACATGGTTTTAGCTAAAGGAACTAAGGTCTCACCAAAAGACCAAATTTATACCCAACTATCTCATTTGAGAATGAGTGATGCATAGAGACGCAAAGACATGCAAATACACACAGAACTGAAAGCGTCAGATCTGGAGATCAGATTAACCACATGCAAACGCGTACGTATAACACGTGAATGCCATAAGTGTTATATACGCAAGTTTCAACTAGATTATTGACTCTAGTGCAAGTGGGAGACTGAAGGGAATATGCCCGAGAGGCAATAATAAAGTGGTTATTATCATATTCCATGTTTATGATAAATGTTTATTTCTCATGCTAGAATTATATTAATCAGAAACATTAA
Source organism: Dactylis glomerata (assembly GCA_007115705.1). Classification (NCBI taxonomy): domain Eukaryota; kingdom Viridiplantae; phylum Streptophyta; class Magnoliopsida; order Poales; family Poaceae; genus Dactylis; species Dactylis glomerata. The sequence continues at coordinate 185,372 of QXEO01000888.1, forward strand.
TATTTGTGTGATTAATAAACTAAAAAGGTTCCTAGTAAAGCCTCTCTTTCATACTAGCTCGTTGATTAAATGATGATCAAGGTTTCCTGATCATGAACATTGGATGTTGTTAATAACGAGGTCATATCATTAGAAGAAAGATGTGATGAACACTCACACCCATAGTAAGAATAGCAATACGATCAAGTCATCAAGTTCCATTGCTATATCAAACTCATACGAAATAGTTCTAATCCTCAGACCATGAGATCATGTTAATCACTGATACCGGAAGAGTGCTTTGATGATATCAAACGTCACAACATAACAGGGTGATTATAAAGGTTGATTTGGGTATTCTAAAAGTATTAGTTGAGGCTCATGGATCAATAGTGGAATTTGTCCGACCCGATGACGGGAAGATATTCTCTGGGCCCTTCTCGGTGATATTGCATTGGAATCGCTTGCAAGCATGTGACTAGGTTACATGAATGCATTATCACGGAACGAGTAAAGAGACTTGTCGGGAACGAGATCGAACTAGGTATGGTTGATACCAAATGATCGGATCTCGGACAAGTAATAATATTGCGAGACAAAAGGAATTAACTATGTTTGTTATTGGTTCACATGATCACTAGTTCATCGTTGAGTAAGTGGGAGTCATCATGGATTTACAGATCCCGGTGATGATTATTGATCGGAGAGGAGTCTCGATCATGTCCACGTTATTCACGAACCGTAGGGTGACACTGCTGGCGTTTAGCAGACAGTCCTTGTGCGTGGTGAATGACCAGCCCGTTGGGAACCCCAAGAGGAAGGTATGATGAGTATAGCAGCTAGTTTTCCCTCAGTTAAGAAACCAAGGTTTAATATCGTTCAGGAGAAAAGCAGACAGCGACGACTGAAGGTGATGCAGACTGGCTTAGCGACAGCTTCGGACAATTTATATGTGGCGCCTCGTCCAAGCTTTGCTTTGCTAGCAGCAACGCGGAACCTGCACACAACACAACCAAGTACTTTGCTCCCAACTTGCGATGAGGTTGTCAATCTCACCGGTTTGCTTGAAACAAAGGTTATGAGCGTATCGAGTGAAAAACAGTAGAGTATGCGAGTAAAGTAAACAGTGCGAGTAAAGTAAACAAGTGATAGCAATATGATGGAAATAGGACCGGGGTCCACAGCTCACTAGTGGTGTCTCTCCATAAGATAAATAACACATGCTGGGTAAACAAATTACAGTTGGGCAATTGATAGAATAAAGATAAACGTGATATGTCAAGAAGATCACTATGAGATTTACTCTGGGCATTACAACAAAATACATAGACCGCCATCCAACTGCATCTATGACTAATAATCCACTCCCGGGGATATCAATCCGAACACCCCATGAGTATTAAGTTGCGAACAACAGATAATTGCATTAAGCAAAGTGTGTAATGTAAACAAAGCATATGCCCTTGAGCATATGAATGTTGTTTTCTCCCTAGTAGCAACAGTACATCTACAACCTTAGAGGTTTCTGTCACTCCCCCAGGTTAAGCAGAGGCATGAACCCACTATCGAGCATAAATACCCCCTCTTGGAGTCACTAGCAACTACTCGGCCAAGATAGCTACTAACAACGGAGAGCATGCAAGATCATAAACAACATAGAGATAACAAAAGATAATATTCAGTACAGCAACTTAATCATAAACACCAATATTCATCGGATCCCAACAAATCAAACATGTAGAATTACATAACGGTGATCTCAATCATGTAGGGCAGCTCATGAGATCTAAACATGAAGCACATGGTGGAGAAGACAACCATCTAGCTACTGCTATGGACCCATAGTCCAAGGTAGACTACTCACTCATCGCTCTGGAGGCAAGCATGGCGATGAAGAAGACCTCCGGTGGCGATTCCCCTCTCCGGCAGGGTGCTGGGAAGAGCTTCTGGACCCTCCCGATCTTCGGGTCGACGGCGGCGGCGGATCGCGATGTGTTCTGGAAAAGTGATCGGGTGCTTAGGTTTTTTCTGTCGGGGGGTCTTTATAGGCGAAGGGGCGATGTCAAGAGTGGGGCCAGGGGCCCTCACGCCATGGTGGCACGGCCAGGCCCCTGGCCGCGCGAGCCATGTGTGAGGGGGCCTGGTGGCCCCTCTCCTACTCTCCTTTGGATCTCTGGAAGCTTCCGGGTAAAATAAGACTTCAGGAACTTGTTTCGTCCAATTCCGAGAATATTTCCTGTGTATCACTTCTGAAACACAAAAACAGCAGAAAATAGGAAACTGGCACTGTGGCAACTCGTTAATAGGTTAGTTCCGGAAAATGCATAAAAGTGCCACGAAGTGTAACGAAACAATAGGCAAATGGTGTAAAAACAAGCATGGAGCATCAAAAATTATAGATACGTTGGAGACGTATCAAGCATCCCCAAGCTTAACTCCTGCTCGTCCTCGAGTAGGTAAGTGATAACAAAAGAATAATTTTTGAGGTGACATGCACCTACACAATCTTGATCATGTATGTAAGCATTTGTGAGCTGGGATCATAAGAACTTAAAACATGGGCGTGAAGATATAATCTTGACAATAAGAACTTAGCAATCATGTTGTAAACATGCAAATGAACACAAACAAAAGATCATGAAAATGAAACAATGAAAGTCAAATGTGTGTTCAAATCATAAGGAAAAACATACAAATGGTTTTCAGCTTGTCCTTCAAAGAGAGCAAAACATAAATGCATAGGACACCTCAAAGTTTAAGAGGGTGACTAGATACAAATAATTTAAGAACAAGTGAAACCACCAATATGAATCAATCAATGAACTTTGGGACAATGCATATCACACTAAGAATGACAACTATGCTCTCTTAATGGTGCATAAAGATAGAAGGTGGTGACTCAACATAAAAGTAGAAGAAAGGCCCTTCGCAGAGGGAACCAGTGATTGCAAGTTTTATAACCTTCAAAAATTATGGTACTTACCGGCTTTGAGCTCTCATTGCCCCCATCATAAGCATCTTGAATGGTTAAAGTTAATGCGAGAACAATTATGATGCATATGCTTGACAAATCATAAGTTGAAAACCTCGTGCCCCGTGAATACGAGTACCCAAACCTCATGCTACTTTACTTAGAGTCCCAAGCAAGGCTCTTGTCATTGTAAGTATATGCATATCATTGAGAACCGCCAATGGGGTACCTCCGTGCCCGATGATATGGAACAAGCCCACACCAAAATGACAGGACAAGCAGACAATGAACACCTCGACATCTCTTTTATTTGCCTTTTGTTTAGCTTTTTATTGTGAGATGCGTCGTCGTATGTTCACCATGGGTATGCTGCAAATTTCCACCATGAATTATGCATGGCTTAGATTGGCGGCCCGGCGTTTCCCTAACACATATAAAAACTCCATGATCCTCACAAGATTCCCAATTCATTTCACACCGCGGGCATCCATAAACAAAAGATCACGATATCAACTCAAATAAGAAGTGCAATGTTGAAAGCTTGCCCCATGACAGCATGGCTGCGCTAGAATCCAACTTACAACTTGCAAGCATAACAACTCAACATAAGAGACCACAATGTCAATTTTTTAAGAACAGGAAAAAGTAAAGTGTGCCTTCCGGTTCGTGAGAGCTTTACTGACCGAATTTCGCATAACACTGGTAAGAGTTTAATTTGAAGAGAAAATAAAAGCAAGTCAAATTTACTTGGAATAGCAAATTGCTAGTAGGTATGTATGGTGGACACATTAGAAAACTTTGGCTTTTAGGAGTTGGATGCACGAGTAGAGCTCATACTCAGTACAAGGCGAGGGCTAGCAAAAGACTGGGAGCGACCAACTAAGAGAGCAATAATGGCCATAATCATGCAAAGCGACAAAGCGACATTAAAAGAAGCATAAGATGGCATCAAAAGTCAAAAACTAAATGATCATGAAGGCTATTGGCGACTTTGTAAGAGTCTAACATGTGTGAGCATGCGCCAAGTCAACCCAAATAAAGCATCAAGGAGAAAACCAAAATAATGCTTCCATACAATAAAAACAACGCATGATTTTTTCAAAGGCTCATTAAGCAATCTCAGTTATTTGAGACAAGTCATGCTACAACAAAACCACTAAGCATACTATCAAAAAGACATCAAGCATGACATCAAAAAGCCTAAGCCGCAGTCTACACAAGCTCCTTCTTGTACCACTATTTTGCACAAAGCTTTTTCTCTTTTCCATCACCATTTGAAATTTTTATAAACACCTCTTTTGATGAAAACCAATAAAGATCAGAGGCAAAAATACACCTTGATGAAAAGATATGACAAGATCTGAACGCAAATCAAGGCGAAAACGAAAACCAAAAGCAGTAGCAGAAAAAGAAGAACACTCGATTTTTAATAAGAGTGAAAACGAGAGCGTTCTTTGCAAATGAAAACAAGTACATCTCCTCCAAAGGAAATTTGTTGGGGTCCAACCATTTATTGTAGCAAACAAACAAACTAAACCAACCAAGAAAACTAAAACAACTGACGCTCCAAGAAAAACACATAGTGCATGAAGCAATAAAAATATAGTGTTTTGAAAGGTGACCTGATTTTTGCCGATGAAGAAGGGATGCCTCGGGGGCATCCCCAAGCTTTGACGCTTGTACTTCTTGGATATTTCTTGGGGTGATGCATGGGCATCCCCAAGCTTGAGCTTTTGTCCATTCTTCAACTCATCTCATCATTCTCCAATCCCTACACTTGAAAACTTCCTTCATACAAAACTAAACACAAATCTATTAGCAACATTAGTGTAAGCATAACATATAATCAACCTCTTTTTGCTTCAGGTTTCAACTCAAAACCACCACATATATAGCAAATACTACTGTAGCAACCTCCCCAAAAGTTCCGTGATCAAAAGAACTCAAAAGAAAGCGATAAAGTGGCAAACACAAATATTGGCAGAAATCTATCAAAACTGAACAGCTGACAAAGGTCGAATTTTTGAGGGGTTTTCTGTTGCTCAAATCAAAAAAGTGTTCAACTAACGAAAGTTTGGATATAACCTGGGGCATATGCACAAGAAATCGCAGGTCCAAATGATATACAGAGAATTTATACGAATTTTTACGGTGCTGCACCGAAAACAGTTTCAGGACAGCAACATCCCCAAATCTTTACCTCGCTCGAATTAGAGGCTTATATTCGCACAAAAACGAAATAAACAAGATAAGGAGCGGTCATTACAGTAGTAATGACTTCCAAGACTCAAATAAAGGAAAAAGTACTGACAATAAAAAATTGGGTTATCTCCCAAGAGTGCCTTTCTTTAACGCCTTTGAGCTAGGCGCAGAAAATTGCGAATCAAGTAACATCAAGTGATGAGGCATCAAGCTCATAATTTGCTCTAAGAATAGAGTCAAAAATTAATTTCTTTCTTTTCCTAGGGAAGTGTTCCATACCTTTCTTTAGTGGGAATTGATATTTGATAGTGCCTTCCCTCATATCAATGATGGCACCTACAGTTCGAAGAAAGGGTCTTCCCAAAATAATAGGACATGAAGCATGACATTCAACGTCCATAACAAAAAAATCAACGGGAACAAGGTTATTGTTAACCACAATAAGAACATCATTAATCCTTCCCAAAGGTTTCTTCTTAGCAACATCAGCAATAGGAACATCAAAATAATACTTTTCAAGCGGTGGTAAATCAAGCATGTCATAAATTTTTCTAGGCATGATAGAAATACTAGCACCTAGATCACATAAAGCATGGCAATCAAAACCATTAACATGCATATCAATGATGGGTTCCCAACCATCTTCTAACTTCTTGGGAACAGAGGCTTTTTGCTTCAACTTTTCATCCCTAATTTTTATGAGAGCATTGGTAATATGCTTAGTAAAAGCAATATTTAAAGAACTAGCATTGGGAGTCAAAGCAAGCTTTTGCAAGAACAAAATAACTTCAGATATATTGCAGCCATCAACATCAAAATCATTAAAAGAAGTAGAGCTATCATCTCCTACACTCCGAAAAATTTCTGCACTCTTTTGAGAAAAAGTTTTGGCAGTTTTAGGCTTTTTAACACAAGGAGTGGAAGTTTTCTCTACACCAATCAAAGTAAGAGGATTGCTAGTATTAGGAGCAACATCATTAGAGGTAGTAATAGTACATACCTACATCTCTCTAGCCATCTCATCTTCTCTTTCCCACCTGACATGCAATTCCGCTAACAATCTAATATTTTCATCAATTCCAACTTGAATAGCATTAGCGGTAGCAAAAACATTGTTCTCTTTCACATCATTAGGCAACACTTTTAATTTAAGAATTTCTACATCATGAGCAAGGCTATCAACTTTAGAAGCAAGAATATCAATTTTGCCTAACTTCTCCTCAACAGACTTGTTAAAAGCAGTTTGCTTACCGATGAAGTCCTTGAGCATTACCTCAAGCTCGAAGGGCACGGCCCTAGTGTTGTTGTAGGAATTACCATAAGAATTACCATAACCATTACCATTGGTAGAAGGATACAGCCTATAATTGTTACTAGCAAAATTGTTCCTGTAAGCATTGTTGTTAAAATTATTGTTTCTAATGAAATTCACATCAACATGCTCTTCTTGAGCAACCAAAGAGGCCAAAGGAACATTATTAGGATCAACATGAGTCCTATCATTAGCAAGCATAGCCATAATGGTATCAATCTTATCACTCAAGGAAGAGGTTTCCTCAACAGAATTTACCTTCTTACCTTGTGGAGCTCTCTCGGTGTGCCATTCGGAATAATTTACCATCATGTTGTCAAGTAGCTTTGTTGCGGCGCCCAAGGTAAGGGACATAAAAGTGCCTCCAGCAGCTGAATCAAGTAGGTTCCTCGAAGAAATATTCAGTCCTGCATAAAAAGTTTGGATAATCATCCAAGTAGTCAGTCCATGAGTGGGGCAATTCTTTATCATAGATTTCATTCTTTCCCAAGCTTGAGCAACATGTTCATTATCAAACTGAGTAAACTTCATAATATGGCTACGCAAGGATATAATCTTAGCAGGAGGATAGTATCTACCAATAAAAGCATCCTTACACTTAGCCCATGAATCAATACTATTCTTAGTCAAAGACAACAACCAATCTTTAGCTTTTCCTCTCAAAGAAAAAGGAAACAACTTGAGCTTAATAATATCACTATCAACATCCTTATATTTCTACATCTCACATAACTCAACAAAATTGTTGAGATGACCTGCAGCATCTTCAGTACTAGCACCAGAGAATTGCTCTTTCATAACAAGGTTCAACAAAGCAGGCTTAATCTCATAAAAGTTTGCAGCAGGAGCAGATGGTGCAATAGGAGTGCAGATAAAATCACTATTGTTCGTGCTAGTAAAGTCACTCAACTTGGTGTTTTCAGGATTGGCCATTTCAGCAAAACGAAAGTAAACAAGTAAAAACAACTACCAAGGATTCTAATTTTTTTGGGTTTTTGATATAAAGCAATGCAGGTAAAATAAATAAAGTAAAGCAAAACAATAAAACAAAGTAAAGGATGTGCGTGCGAAAAACTCCCCTCGCAGAAGTCTTCCACTCTTCCCCGGCAACGGCGCCAGAAAAGAAGATGCTGGCGTTTAGCAGACACTCCTTGTGCGTGGTGAATGACCAGCCCGTTGGGAACCCCAAGAGGAAGGTATGATGAGTATAGCAGCTAGTTTTCCCTCAGTTAAGAAACCAAGGTTTAATATCGTTCAGGAGAAAAGCAGACGGCGACGACTGAAGGTGATACAGACTGGCTTAGCGACAGCTTTGGACAATTTATATGTGGCGCCTCGTCCAAGCTTTGCTTTGCTAGCAGCAACGCGGAACCTGCACACAACACAACCAAGTACTTTGCTCCCAACTTGCGATGAGGTTGTCAATCTCACCGGTTTGCTTGAAATAAAGGTTATGAGCGTATCGAGTGGACAACAGTAGAGTATGCGAGTAAAGTAAACAGTGCGAGTAAAGTAAATAGTGCGAGTAAAGTAAACAGGTGATACCAATATGATGGAAATAGGACCGGGGTCCACAGTTCACTAGTGGTGTCTCTCCATAAGATAAATAACACATGCTGGGTAAACAAATTACAGTTGGGCAATTGATAGAATAAAGATAAACGTGATATGTCAAGAAGATCACTATGAGATTTACTCTGGGCATTACAACAAAATACATAGACCGCCATCCAACTGCATCTATGACTAATAATCCACTCCCGGGGATATCAATCCAAACACCCCATGAGTATTAAGTTGCGAACAACAGATAATTGCATTAAGCAAAGTGTGTAATGTAAACAAAGCATATGCCCTTGAGCATATGAATGTTGTTTTCTCCCTAGTAGCAATAGCACATCTACAACCTTAGAGGTTTCTGTCACTCCCCCAGGTTAAGCAGAGGCATGAACCCACTATCGAGCATAAATACCCCCTCTTGGAGTCACTAGCAACTACTCGGCCAAGATAGCTACTAACAACGGAGAGCATGCAAGATCATAAACAACATAGCGATAACAAAAGATAATATTCAGTACAACAACTTAATCATAAACACCAATATTCATCGGATCCCAACAAACCAAACATGTAGAATTACATAACGGTGATCTCAATCATGTAGGGCAGCTCATGAGATCTAAACATGAAGCACATGGTGGAGAAGACAACCATCTAGCTACTGCTATGGACCCATAGTCCAAGGTAGACTACTCACCCATCGCTCTGGAGGCAAGCATGGCGATGAAGAAGACCTCCGGTGGCGATTCCCCTCTCCGGCAGGGTGCCGGGAAGAGCTTCTGGACCCTCCCGATCTTCGGGTCGACGGCGGCGGCGGATCGCGATGTGTTCTGGAAAAGTGATCGGGTGCTTAGGTTTTTTCCGTCGGGGGGTCTTTATAGGCGAAGGGGCGATGTCAGGAGTGGGGCCAGGGGCCCTCACGCCATGGTGGCGCGGCCAGGCCCCTGGCCGCGCGAGCCATGTGTGAGGGGGCCTGGTGGCCCCCTCTCCTACTCTCCTTCGGATCTATGGAAGCTTCCGGGTAAAATAAGACTTCAGGAACTTGTTTCGTCCAATTCCGAGAATATTTCCTGTGTATCACTTCTGAAACACAAAAACAGCATAAAACAGGAAACTGGCACTATGGCAACTCGTTAATAGGTTAGTTCCGGAAAATGCATAAAAGTGCCACGAAGTGTAACGAAACAATAGGCAAATGGTGTAAAAACAAGCATGGAGCATCAAAAATTATAGATACATTGGAGACGTATCAGACACACTTAAGGTTCGCCATCGTTTTTGAGTGGAAATGACACTCCGATCGAATTACAGGACAGCATGAGGGTTGTTTCAGAAAAGCACCAAAACTGTTTCGGGATATCGAAATAAATCAAGGGTGTATTTGTTAATGTTTGTTAATTGAATGAATTAACAAATATTAAAGAAATAAAAATGTTTTATTAAATCAATAAGTGTGAATTTTAATTAGCATGAATGTCATGCAAAATTAAAATAGGGGTTACTCATTTGATGAGGGGTGTTACTCATTTGATGAGGGGGGTTACCTTTCCATGAAGGAGGGGGTTACCACCACCATGAAGAGGAGAAAAGGGGAGGGGCTGGCCGCACCCCTCATGGGTGGCTGCCCCCTCTCTCCTATATATATGTTGGACATACTCCTCTTCTTCCAACACTTGGTTCTTCCCCTCTCCCGCAAAGTTACTGCCCCAAATCCGTCTTGGCTTAGCGAAGCTCTGCCGAATTGTTAATTCGAGTTTCACACACTTGGAGAAGTGAGTGTTGGAGTGTCCGGCGGATCCCTTCTTCCGGTACCCCGCTGGACCGAGGGCGTGGAGGAGTCGACGACGAGCCGTACGTGTGACCGAGCACGGGGGCGCTGCCGGTTGTGGCGTCGTGTACATGATCTCGTGATCGTCAAGTGAACCACTACGTCGACTACGTCAAGTGAACGACTACGTCGACTATGTGCGTCTTCCTCGACTCTCCATCGGCAACGTTTGTGCGGGAACGTAATCCCCGCTACCGGTCTTCGAGGGTTAGTCTCCGTTGCTACCATCTCGTACATGTTCTTGGCTAGTTTATGTGTTCTTGCGTAGGAAATTTTTTGTTTTTCTATGCTACGAACCCATCATATACTTAGCATACGGATTTCTTGGCCAATATGAACGAGTATCTTGTCAAGTTTTATTCTCATTGGACGAAGCCAAAAATAGGTGTTGTCATAATATCACTATGCTACAAACCCCTAATGATTGTTACTAAGGGATCACTTAGGGATACATTAAGATATAAATTATCCAACCATTGCATAAAGCTCTAAGGTCCCCGATCTAGAACCCCCTAAAGATAACGCTGAGTCTAATAAATAGGGATACATTAAGATATAAATCATATTCACACAGATACCTAATTTGTATGCTATGCTACCAGTCGCTTGCTTGCTGATGGATCAAACTAAACGATCTGGTGCTAGTAGCCAAAGTTAACCGACCATTAAAGCTTTACTTTTAGCGATGATCAATTGCGTGGGTCGACCCTACTGACCCAATGGGTCACTCAGGGCCGGCTTCATTGACCCGATTTTTCTATAAGGCCGGCCGGACTAGCTCAATGGACATGTTTATTTAGGTCGGGCCAGAGACCCGATGAGTCGGCCCATTCCCACCCTGAGTATTCATATGATTCCGTCAATTATATTCGTATAATATATCTATGCGCACTAGGTTTTTATGTCGAGAATGAAAAAAGATTGACCGGTAGACGTGAACATTCGTCGTAGCAGTTCAATCCAATAGAACCTAAATCAGCGCAGCGCGTCCGTACGTGGCGGTGGTCTGGCTCTGAGACGAGGACGTCACCATCGACAAGCGGGGTGGATGGAGCATGGAGACAACACCACAAAAAAACCTAGACAAGCGGCACATCCACGTACGAGGTCAAACCGCCGCCGCAGCGAGTAGAGCAAATCCATCTTGCATGTTATGCTATTTAACTTCCCCGTGCATCTCGTAAGCTATAGTATTGAGCATGCATGCATGCGCTTATTTTTGGCTCTGTTTTATTTATTTTATTTATGGTTTCAAACGAGCATATGCACGTGCATGCATGTGTACTAACTCAAACCAAAACAATCGACTACTTGGATCCGATTGATTTTAACGTCTTATTGTTCATTATTACGGAAAAAACCCCAATGCACGGCATACTTACTACATATAGGAAGTTGACTAGGAAGCATTTGCGCGGCGGCACGCCGCGCCCGTTGTGTTAATCTTTTGAACTACGTAGTTGGGAAAATATTATTAGCCAAATTAACATTTTTTATAATTTTGAGGCATATATCATGTAATTGTTTAATTAAAGCGTGAATTTAAGATGAGCGAAGATAGTTTGTAGTTACAATGGTACATATTTATTTAATATTATTAATTTGCTTCCCACAAATTTTATCTGGTTATAAATTTTCTTGATTTTATGTATTTCTAAAAGAAAAGGAAAAGTACATTTGAAAATCTAAACCTTGATAATTTAGAACTATAAAAAGATAAGTTAACTTCGCTTACTAATTTTATTTATTTTCATATAAATCAGATAACATTTATTGGTTTGATTATACCATCAAACTTTGATGTTCTCATAAAATTACGAAAAAAGGTAAATAGCTAATTGGGTCGAATCCACCTTGTCCAACCGGACCTGGCACAGTCGACGCAGTCTAGCTGGCCTCATCCGGCCGGCTGGTGCTCCTCTCTCTTCCTCGTCCTCTCTCCTACACATATGCTCAAGCGATGCCCATATTACCGCCGCACCGGCGCATTCCCCCGTCCACTCCCGGCTCTCTCTGACGCCAGTGAGAGAGGGCCTTGGTCCGTGTCGTCGTTATCTACAGTCCAGTCCAGCTCGATTTGTTTATCGCTTCTTCATGACCCCGAGAACTGAGACTCCTCCTGCAAGTCGGACCGTCACCGGCGGCTACCCGCGCCTCCAATTCACGTCACAGCCTAGCTTCGCCATACCTAGCTCGCCTCCTATACTGGCGCCACACCACCATGCCTCCACTTGGCCCTGATGAAATCCTAAGCTTTGCGGACTGGTTCGTCGTCAATAGAGACTCGACCTGTCCCTGGCGCGCTCCTGCTACTTGGCATCTACCTCAACCTTGATGCCAGCGGGTCGGTGCCGCAGACGTAACCCCGACTTCCTCCTTCGGCTACATATGGTGCGGTTCTTTTTTTTGCACTTTGCCACTATTTGAGTACTAAAATTTGAAGCTGAGTTAGTTTCTCTGTATATAAGCATGGGTGGCGCCATGCTAGATGGTGAGGGGGGTCGACACAGATGGAGGCCTAGCAGCAGGATATGCGCGGGCAGCGTTGGCACGGGCAGTGGCCTGCCCACGGCGACATGATCGACGAGGATGGAGGACCCTCCAGCGTGATACGATCTCCATAAGATGTAGCGATGGTGAACTGGCAGCGGCCTCGTAACTGCGGGCGACGCATGCAGCAGCCTGCCGAACGACGGTGAAATCGGGGGCAACGGCATGCCGGTGGCAGCAGCCTACCGGACGGCGACAAAATCGGCACAGGCGGCGACATGCCAGCGACGACGGGCTCGGCGAGAAATCCTGGCGGCGAGGTGCACTGCTGAGAGCTGGTAGACATGGTCAGTTTGTATCAGCTATTTTTTATACTAATTATCCTAAGCGATGGAGTCTTGATTTAAAAGAGGCATGATACGAAGATACCAGAAACAAACATAAAAATTTGGGTAAATAGATGACACTGTAGATGTTGCACATCCACAGTGCACATGATGACGTGGGCGCATCCATCGGTAGCTAAAAGCTTCAGCCATTATATATATATAGATATAGATAGATAGATAGATGCGTTGTGCGTCTCTCTTTGATGCCACCGAGTCCTTCAATGAGAGTCGGCTGACATGTCGGCAATGACTTTGGGTCGGCCACATCGTGGTTATCGCGTTACCACTATGCTAGATACAAAGATAGAACCTATTGTTAGTGATATTTATCACCATTAGGTCTTGTTTACTTCTAGAGTATTTGAGGGGATGGGAGGAGATTATCCTGTATCCTGAAATTTTCCCGATAGATTATTTACTAGGCCGGGTTTTGAGAGGATAATCCTGGAATATCCCCACAAATCTTCTACACACTAGTATATTTTTGGCTAGATTAAAAACTCTCCATCGTAGAGTATTTCTGGGAAAGAATATTTGAGGTTATTTGAGAGTATTGGGTGAACACTAAATCCCCACATATTTCAGGGGTGAAAATACCGAAGAAGTAAACAAGGCTGAAGATGATGGCATGTCCAACGACATCGAGTACGACCGAAATGGAAACTAAGAGATTAAAGGTTCAAGCGAGTGAGGAAGTAAATATACGAGAACTTGGAGACTTAGACCTGACTACTTCCCGCCACCAACCAACGGAGCCATGCAAGCACAAGGACAACAAAACCAGGGTAATCAGAACAACGGAGGTTACATCCCGTCAAAAGGGCACATCGCAGCAACGTTCCAACCCGTGCCAAAGTCCAATAAAGAGCAGAAAAGCATATCTCGACAAGTAAACCTGGCAATCACATCGCCTCTAGCGTAAACAGAGTGCCTTCACTAGTCCGAACAACCAATCGAGTTTAGCAGGGAAGTTCACCAGATAAAAGTACCTCGGCCAGGAAATGCGCCCTTGGTTCTGAAAGCACAAATTGGAGGATACGACGTTTGGTCTTGTATTGTGCAAGTTAGTGATTTACTCTGAAAATTTGGCCAAACTTTACAATATTTGACTTTTTCAAAAAAAAAAAAAAGCATTATTCATTGAAACGGAGGTAGGTCAATCTTTTGAAAGTTTGACTTAAGACAACCAGAAGTATGGTTTGGTCCTTGTAGGATTTAGGTCTTTACTGGATCCAAGTATGCTTAAAAGGGAGGTTGTCGGAATGTGTGTGCCGGTGACATAAATAAGATAGGTCAACATCTACAGGTCAGGGATCATTTCTTTGTTCCTCATACATAATAGAAGTCGTTTGGGCTATTAGTCACTTCAATTTTGAAATATGTCACTCACTGCTGGCCATATTGATAAGTGGAATTAGTGATCTCCTCTTTCAGATAGCACATCTTGCTTTCTCAATAATATCGTACTTCCTTATTTAATGCCTTGGCATACCGACTTGGTTGCGATAGCCAAACTTTGTCCACCAAGAAAGCTTTTTTCATTTCGGGTCGAGATAGTGAAAGAAGAATGAGATTAGAAAAACTATTGGTTGCGGCAGAAGTTCTCTACATTCCTTGCCTACTGAAGAAGCTAGCCTCTTTTTTCACAGCCAACCTAGTTGAATACATCTGAATATAAGGAGACTTTCAAGATAGAATAGATAGAATTGACTGCCGCGCACCTTAATAGATAACACTTAAGACGCGTAATCAGCTTTAAGCAGTACAGTTGTGCAAATACAGATGGACTAGTTTACGATATCTCTTTGATGAGTTGTCCACACTCGGATTCATATTCAAATTTTGATGGTAAACAACGTCTTAAGTTGGAAAGATGTCCTACAAGTCTCCCTCTCTCTCAAACGTTGACAATTCTCTTTTAGCAACAGTAGATCCAGAAACTTAAAACAGATGTCGAGCTACATGTAGCTCTTTATTTTTAAACATTCAAAAGTCTTATTTTAAAGTTTTAAGAAGTCTTAGAAATATCATAGAGGTAGGCATTAATGTTTATAGAAACATGCAAAATCTCAATATGAACTGTTTTGTATTATAAACACTATAAAATTTGTCAGATTTGGTTATTTTTTTGTGTAGCCTAAATATAAAGTATTTGTATTGAGATTTTACATGTGTGTAGCATAAATTATTGGCTACCTCTATGATTTATTTTTAGATTCTTTAGAACTTTAAAATATAATTTTATATGTTTGAAATCCATTTGTCCACAATAGACTCCCGATTTTCTGTCGAAGAAACTGATCAGTTGACTAGAAAAGGCCCACCAGGCTTACATCCAGATCATCGCGCGCGTTAGATTGCATCATGCAGGAAAAGGAGTACAGCATTTTCCATTGACAGCGGTGGGATTGTTGGGTTCCATATCAACGACATGCCAGTCACGTACAGCCGTACAGGCACCGTGCCGTGAATTCACTTCTCTGTGAACGTCCTTGCCGGTGCACGGGATATATAGGACACGGTACTGTGGGTTGATCTCACAATTTGCTCGCCCGAACATTGCAACCACACGGTACACCCCGTTCTGCTGGATGCCCTTCAATTCAATTCTTTCCCCACGTACTCGATTCCGAAAATTACCAACGAGCAGGACCAAGTATTGGCAACATTGTGAAATTACACTAGCAACCACAATATGTACTGTGTCTATTTCCTTGTTACACATGGTGCAAATTGATGAATGGTCGTGTGAATCCAGTGCATTAGTTCATGTCATTGCACAAAAATAATATCAACCTATGGTGAAAAAAAATTAAATTTCATTATGATGTAACAAAAGCTTTTGCTGAAAAAAGGAAGACAAAAAACTGTGGAAACCAAATAAAAATTGTAATTTTCAATCGGATTGACCTCATGCGAGCTACCCTTCACAGATATTGGGCTATTAAAGAATGCATCGGTGTTATCCTAGCCATTGTGTTTGCATTGTTGCATCCATTTAAACTTACATTATTCATATGGTTATGTTATGTATTCATTCTATCGTGTTACATGATTTAGTATATGAGTGCTTTGCAAAACTTGTTTTATCAACTATTTTTTACTGTATGGTTTGCAGACCTTAGACCTACGCATGTGTGTATTTTTTTTAAAAAGGGAATATATTAATATCGCAAAGATACCAATTATACCCAGCCTCTGCAACAATGAAATATTCGAAAGACATTAAAGGATGCACACTTAAAAAAAATAAAGAGAAAAAGGCTTGGTCAATTCTTTGTAGCAGCCGCACACGAATCACACAAAAATTCTCCAAAAGCGAAACACATATGTGTATATATCTGATTAATTTTGTTTTCTTTCCGAATATATACACAATATGTAGGTCTAATGTATACACAATCGGTAGGCAGACCTTAGGCTCCATTTCCACTCCAAATCCGTGGTCTCGCCTATCCGTATTTAAATCCGCAACCGATCATAATTCGATCTGCTCTAAATCCATCGAAGTAAGGTGCTCCCTCTGTTCCGTAAAACATGTTGCGCAAGATTATGTTACGGTTAAATCATGATGTGGTAAAATCTAATACTCCTATTAAATCATGCCGTGCAAGATTATGCTACGGTTACCGCGGTTGTGTTGTTGCGACGTACGACCCATCCGCTTTAAATTGCAGGCCAGCCATAGGTGACACTGTTTGCATGCAATGAACAGAGGACCATACTACCCAAGCCTATCGATCTAGCTTATATTTTTTCTTCCATTTGTAAAGGTAAACTGAACCCAGAAGAAGAGGGCCGGGGCACACCGGTCTGAACTCGTATCCATGAATCCATGACTCAATTATCACACACACACACACACACACACACACGCGTACATACACGATCCCGTTGTAGGAAACTACTAGCTGAACACGTAGTACAAACTACTAGCTTGCTAGTAATTAAGCTAGAACCTTTTATGCTGACTGGCACTATATATGATAAATTATAGGAAATTTTAAGGACTACTAATAATAAAGTACTAGCGTGTTGGATGCACGCTTAAATTTCTTGGCCAAAATCAAGCTATATATGAAAGCATCAAGCAAGTAAATACTCGACGTGTGCTGTGGCCAATCGACCAGGCCAGACCAGATGAGATGAGATGGTTCTTCAGTCGTGGAGGTGGCGGTCGAGGTGCATGATGGTGGAGAGGTTCATGGGGGAGATGTAGTCGGTGCTCCCGGAGACGTACTGCTGCGCGATGAGCCTGTTGGCGCGCTCAGTGGGGTGGAAGGCGTCCCAGAACACGTACTGGTCCCTGTCCGTGCAGAGGCTGGACACCATGGTGCAGATCCCGATCCCGTTGTAGGGGCCCTGCCCGCAGCACGCGTGCGTCGCCGTCGCGAACCCGTACGCGTGCGGGTCGTCGATGAAGTCGTCGTGCATCCGCCGCGTGTTCACCGCGACGAACACCGCGCCGCCGCCGCCGACCTCGGCGTTGAGCTCGGCGAGCATGGTCTCCAGCTGCGGGTTGTAGGCCTCGGAGGCGCGCTGCAGCTCCCGGTCGCAGGTGCCGTCGAGGCTGTGGAGGGCCAGCTCCGCGGGCACGCAGCCGATGGGGCCGACGCCGGTGACGAGGATGCGGCGCGCGCCCAGGCCGTGGATGCGGCGGAGCACCTGCTTGTACTCGGACAAGATGTACTTGATGTAGTCCGGCAGGGAGAACTCCCGGGAGCGGACGGAGTAGGGCACCAGGTAGTAGTTGTTCACGAAGTCGTTGCCGCCGAGGGTGATGAGGGTGAGCGCGCCGCCCACGACGCGCGCCGCCTGGTCGGGGCCGATGAGCTTGGCGAGCCGGTGCTGGTACTGCTCGAAGTAGGTCAGCTGCTTCGAGATCCGGATGATGTTCGCCTGCACGTACAATCGTTGATTAACAGGAGAATACATTTGTGCACGTGCAGTAGTAATAGTATGATGATGTTGGCCTGAAACTAAGGACGCACGAATTGGATGCCGGTGTCGTTGAGGATCCCGATGCCGGCGGAGGCGAAGTTGGCGCCGACGAGCAGCTTGTCGCCGTCCAGCTCCGGGCTCAGGTACGGCAGCACCGGCTCAGAACCCAGGTGCTCGCCTGCGTACAACATTATTGTAAGGGCATTAGTAATTACACTCAACTGATGAGCAAAGATTAAGATTTGGCAATGGCGACGCCACTCAACTGAGAAGGTCGGGCACGTTCTTGCCGTTGGAGAAGCGTCCAGTGGCGCGGTGGTCCGGGGTGTCGATGCCGTATGGCCACGAGTCGGCGCGCGCCGACGTGACCAGGTAGTTGTTGTTGCCGTTGTCCACCAGCGAGTCGCCGAACACGAAGAAGGCCCGGGCGGCGCGCGCCGCCGGCGCCGCCTCCAACAGCAGCAGCGCGCACACCACCACCGGGAGCCAAGACGAAGAAGCCATCGTCAGCGACACTCACTCACTCACTCACTACACTCACTCCAGTGCACTGCACTTGTCGGATGGATGCATTGCAACGTCGCGCGCAGACGCCATTTATAGTGCTGCTGGTGACCATCTCTCGCTAGCTAGATCACGTCGTCGTCGCCGGAATTTACTCCTTGTGGCCCGTATAATGTGTGGGTTGGTACACGTCGCTGCAGGCTCGACACGGTCCTTCCGCGTGGACCTTTAATTTTCTGGCGATCCTCTCTTCCTTGTAGTTCGGTTCAGCAATTTTACTTGTCTCTTGTAGTTTACTGTAATTCTTTGTCGGTCCTTGGGCTTTGATTGGGACAGGAATTTCAGACGTGTGTTGGATCTTTGCAGCAATCTCGCTTCACAGTGCGGTCTGTCACGTCACATTTTGATGCTTTATTACTCAGCTAGTTCCCGTTGGATTACGTCGTGATTCATACGAACATGAGTTGCAACAAGGGTTGCAATTAAGATTTTTTAAGCTATACATGATGTTGCAATTGAGATTTTACGGTAGTCATGAGTAGCAACATGGGTTGAAGCTGCGAAAATACCCCGCCATTAAACTGCTTCATAATTTATGCTAGTCATAAGTTGCAACATGGGGTTGTCTCTTGTAGTTTACTGTAATTCTTTGTCAGTCTTGGGTTTTGATTGGAACAGGAATTTCAGATGTGTTTTGGATCTTTGCAGCAATATCACTTCACCCTGCGGTCTGTCACGTTACATTTTGATGCTTTATTACTCAGCTAGTTCCCGTCCGCCTCTTAAATCGTTAGATTAATTCGTACTAACATGAGTTGCAGCAAGGGTTGCAATTAAGATTTTTTAACTGAATAAATTCCTTCTGTAGTGAGAATGAAACTATAAATCACTTGCTATTTAGCTGTGGCTTAGCCAAGTTAGCATGGCAAGTGAATTTGTGTGCCTTTCGGCTGGTCAGACCACCTGAGAGTGTAGCTGACCTTTCTGGAGGATGGATAAAGTCCTTCCCCAAAAGCTAGACAAAAAGTCATTTTTTGAAAAGAGCTGTGTTTTTAACCTGAAGGTCATGAAACCCAGCCCCCTGATCTTTAGGTGTGACCCGATAAAAATGAATTATGGTGAAATTAACTTCTTATTAGGGTGTGTTGGAATCCCCTCTGCAGTACTTAATATGCTTACTCCTATAGCTTTTGGTTAACAAGGTGTGGAAGACAGTTGAATGTTCAGTAGTAATGGTATTAAAACACATACAACTCTGTTCAAGTATGAAGCATCTGGAACAACTTCGGTACTACAGGGGTGAACTAAATTTGGCATCTAACTCAAGATCTATATGAAGATCTGTACAACACATAAATCTTGGTACAACTACTCCTCATCAATTCGAAAGGTAAAAAATAAGGTGAAATTAAGATCAAATATGCTTATTAAATTTCGTAACAGTTGGTTAATTAGGAGGAGGATATTTTCAGGGTAATGCTCTGTCAGTAAAACACATGCAACGATCCTCAAGCCTGAAACATCTAAAACGCTTCCCAGTACTGTATGAGTGAACCAAATTTGGCCTTTGAAAATATGTACAACTCATGGATCTTAGTACAACGAGCACTCTTCATCAATTCAAGTGGCATAACGTAAATAATATGGAGCGGCCTTCCAGGGGGTAGAGGAACTATCAACGAAAATGAAATTTCATTTCAGTGATTAAAGAGTACCCTAGTACTCGTTCTTTCTTCACAGTGAAGGCAGCCTGTTATTCAAGAGGGCAGTTGGATCCATCATCTACCCAGTGATGCGTTGATTTAGATGAGCTGTATGTAGTAGTAGTAGCTATAACTTTCCCAATGAGAAGTAACAAGATCTGTATAAGCAGTTTTCATGAGCAACAACCCACATGCGTCTGGCTCTTGCTCAACCTTTGTTCCACACTACCAATTCACAATGTGGTGTCAACAATCATAAAAATCAGTTGCAAAATAAAGTACTCCCTCCTACCCATATTACTTGTCGCTAAAATAAATGTATCTAGACACAAAATTTAACTAGATACATTCATATTAGCGACAAGTAATATGGGTCGGAGGGAGTAACAACACTTCATCTGCTCGGTTCATGGTCTTTATTTTCACACCAATAAAAAGTTGAGCATCTGCACTGGTTCAGTAATCGGTAACCACTGTATCAGGCGTTGGTACCCGCCGCATATCCCATCTCGAGATTTCTACTCTTACTCCTAGTCCTCAAGTACTAAATCAAACCTGCAGGTACCACCTCGATTGATGAATCGATGAATCGACGAACACTATTCGACCGCCGGCTCACCATAAAATTGCTTGTCGTCTCTAAAAGGAAGGTTGCCTGTCGTCTGAAGCTAGCTAGCAAGGGTTTATGGTCCTGGAAGCTCGATTCCGCACACGGCAAATCAATGAACAACAACCCACATGCGTCTGGTTTTTACACTAGCTAGAGTGTCAAGGCCGGTGCGCACCTTACTACCTTTGTTTCACACTAGCAATTCACAGTGTTGTGTCAGCTATGAAATCAGGTGCTAAAAATAGAAAAAGTATTCATCTGTTCGGTTCATGGTTTCCGTTCATATCATACCAATAAAAGATTAGGAATTTGCACTGGTTCAGCAAGACAGCAACCACTTGTCTGAACCGGCCCATATTCATCTCGAGATTTCAACCCCCTGATTACTCCGCCAGCACTATTATCAAACCTGCAGTGCCAGCACCATAAATAGAGATCAACCAACGGCAGGTACCACCTCGAATCGATCAATTGTTGAATCGACGAACACCATTCGACCGCCTCACCATAAAATTGCCTGTCGCCTCTAGCTTTTGTATCTTCTTTTTTCGAAAAGGAGGTGGCCTTTCGTCTACAGCTAGCTAGGGTTTATGGTTAAGGATGCTCAATTCAGCACTGCAAATCCATTAGAAGACGGATCTGTGTCCCAAGCCGGCCGTAGGGATCACTAGCTCTGGACCCAGGCCACCAAATTTCCAACCCTCAACCGCGCTGCATTTATTCCAGAATTCAGGTACGAGTGAGCAACAGTAAAATCTAGGCAGCCATATTGCTGAAATGTACCAAGCTACAAACAGTTCAGATAGATGGATGAATCTTCTAGCTAGCTGCTGCGGTACACTGTGTGGGATCAAGACCTCCACATGCTCTGGCTTTTACAGGGCGGGCTCCATCCATGGAGAGGAGACAGAGAAGTACTCTACCATTACGAGTGACCTGGCATGGCAGAAACATATGATAAGTTAATAACAAGCGGCCGGTCGATGGATCGATCGGTGAATGATTCACCTTCTTATGGAGGCCATTGAATTCGGGTGTTCCCCCGACAGACGCGATCGGTCGAGGGGATGAAAACAAAATCAGATTCACCGAGATGGGTCGAGCAGGGCGAGGTACAGGAATAACTTTCGACCTCGCCTGCTCCTGCCGGCCTGCTGGCTGCTTTGAAATTAATCTCCCAAGTGAATCCAAGTACGATGCATCCAGTGTGATCGATCGATGCATCGATGGATATCCTTGCTGCCTAGGTTACTGACACTGTGTAGTTACCGCTTGCCCCTGCTGTCTGCTGGGCATTAGTACTAGTAGGTTTACTTCTGAAATCTGAACTGTGAACTGGCCGCGATCCATGCAGTAGCTTAAGCTGCTGAACCATATGTCAACATTCGCGTCGCATTTTTGTTTCTACATAAGAAACGGATGACCGAAATGTGGTGTAGGTATTTCTGGGACGAGCTTAGTCAAGTGTTTTGAAGTGAACGGTCGTATTCAGACAGGCAGGACTATGGAAAGCGTCCGTTGCTTTACGAGGGTTTTGTTCTTGAATGGAGTATATTTGTTTCTTCGATCAACCAATTAATATTTTTTTGGTGGATACGATGTTGCGGCGCGATATAATATGTATGATGATGAGATGATGAGGTTGATAGGGAGTCACTGTCACGTACGAGATCGATCCATAGCTACTACCTAGGTATGCATTAGAGCATGGCCTAGCTGATGAGAGTGATGTTCCTTAGTCTTGACGTATGAACCTAAGGTTATTGGGGGTTTGCATTAATTTGAACGTTCTGGCAAGACCAAAACGGAACGAATCATTGCACCCATACAGAGTGGCAGTGTTATCACTACCGGAAAACAAGCCGCTGCCGTGGCTAGCAGGTCTGCCGTGTGCCAGGCTGGCCCAGGACACGGTAGAGGCTGTGTCTGCCGTGCTCCGGGCTAGCCTGGCACACGGCAGACCTGCTGGCCACGGAGGAAGGCAGCGTGGACACACGGCAGACTATTGGCCACGGAGGAAGGCAAATGGGGCACACAACAAACCATCTGCACACGGCAGAGATGCCAGCAGACACACGGCAAACCTTCTGCACGGCACACTTCTGAGACCGGGCTCTCCAGCCTTTTGGGTTCCTGCCAGAACGTTGGCGCCAAAATACTACCGTGAACACTTGGGTTTGCCGTGTGTATAGTCACGGTAGTCCTATATCATATGCTATTTTCACCCCTTTTTGTGAACAATATGTCCCGAGAAAATTCCAGAGTAATGATTTACCTTTTTCCTTCTAAAATGCATGCATTACCTCTTGACACCATGAAAGTTGACATGGGATCCACTAATTGGAAATGATATATGGCTCGGTTCCTCACTTCTATGGGGGTAGACCGCGCGTGGGCAGCGGGCTAGGGTTTCGCCGTAGACCGTGCTTCGGGGGTCCGAAACCCACCCAAATCATGCATGTGGACCTAAAATGTGTATGTATGTGTGATGTTGGGTTGGGAGATGCAATATCTAGGTCCCAGGTGTGACCTTCCACCTGTACCTACAGTTCGGCTCGAGCTGACTTTTAGGTGGAAACTCCCGCGTCGGTTACACCGGGGGGAATGTTGTTGTAAGCATGGGCAAACCTTTGCTTTCCATGTTCCTATGCCCTAACCAAAGTCAAATGACCATCGTCCGGAGAAATCTAGGGGGGTAGACCACGCGTGGGCAGCGGGCTAGGGTTTCGCCATAGACCGTGCTTCGGGGGTCCGGAACACACCCAAATCATGCATGTGGACCTAAAATGTGTATGTATGTATGATGTTGGGTTGGGAGATGCAATAGCTAGGTCCCAGGTGTGACCTTCCACCTGTACCTACAGTTCGGCTCGAGCTAACTTTTAGGTGGAAACTCCCGCGTCGGTTACACCGAGGGGAATGTTGTGGTAAGCATGGGCAAACCTTTGCTTCCCATGTTCCTATGCCCTAACCAAAGTCAAAGGACCACACTAGCCCCCCGGAATACCGCCATCTGGAGAAATCTAGGGGGATAGACCGCGCGTGGGCAGCGGGCTAGGGTTTTGCCGTAGACCGTGCTTCGGGGGTCCGGAACCCACCCAAATCACGCATGTGGACCTAAAATGTGTATGTATGTGTGATGTTGGGTTGGGAGAGGCAATAGCTAGGTCCCAGGTGTGACCTTCCACCTGTACCTACATTTCGGCTCGAGCTGACTTTTAGGTGGAAACTCCCGCGTCGGTTACACCGGGGGGGAATCTTGTGGTAAGCATGGGCAAACCTTTGCTTCTCATGTTCCTATGCCCTAACCAAAGTCAAAGGACCACACTAGCCCCCCGGAATACCGTCGTCCGGAGAAATCTAGGGGGTAGACCGCGCGTGGGCAGCGGGCTAGGGTTTCACCATAGACCGTGCTTCGGGGGTCCGGAACACACCCAAATCATGCCTGTGGACCTAAAATGTGTATGTATGTGTGATGTTGGGTTGGGAGATGCAATAGCTAGGTCCCAGATGTGACCTTCCACCTGTACCTACAGTTCGGCTCGAGCTATCTTTTAGGTGGAAACTCCCACGTCGGTTACACCGGGGGGATATTGTGGTAAGCATGGGCAAACCTTTGCTTCCCATGTTCCTATGCCCTAACCAAAGTCAAAGGACCACACTAGCCCCCCGGAATACCGCCGTCCGGAGAAATCTAGGGGGGTAGACCGCGCGTGGGCAGCGGGCTAGGGTTTCGCCGTAGACCGTGCTTTGGGGGTCCGGAACCCACCCAAATCATGCATGTGGACCTAAAATGTGTATGTATGTGTGATGCTAGGTTGGGAGATGCAATAGCTAGGTCCCAGGTGTGACCTTCCACCTGTACCTACATTTCGGCTCGAGCTGACTTTTAGGTGGAAACTCTCGCGTCGGTTACACCGGGGGGAATCTTGCGGTAAGCATGGGCAAACCTTTGCTTCCCATGTTCCTATTCCCTAACCAAAGTCAAAGGACCACACTAGCCCCCCGGAATACCGCCGTCCGGAGAAATCTAGGGGGTAGACCGCGCGTGGGCAGCGGGCTAGGGTTTCCCCGTAGACCGTGCTTTGGGGGTCCGGAACCCACCCAAATCATGCATGTGGACCTAAAATGTGTATGTATGTGTGATGTTGGGTTGGGAGATGCAATAGCTAGGTCCCAGGTGTGACCTTCCACCTGTACCTACATTTCAGCTCGAGCTGACTTTTAGGTGGAAATTCCCGCGTCGGTTATACCGGGGGGAATCTTGTGGTAAGCATGGGCAAACCTTTGCTTCCCATGTTCCTATGCCCTAACAAAAGTCAAAGGACCACACTAGCCCCCCGGAATACCACCGTCCGGAGAAATCTAGGGGGGTAGACCGCGCGTGGGCAGCGGGCTAGGGTTTCACTGTAGACCGTGCTTCAGGGGTCCGAACACACCCAAATCATGCATGTGGACCTAAAATGTGTATGTATGTGTGATGTTGGGTTGGGAGATGCAATAGCTAGGTCCCAGGTGTGACCTTCCACCTGTACCTACAGTTCGGCTCGAGCTTACTTTTAGGTAGAAACTCCCGTGTCGGTTACACCGGGGGGGAATGTTGTGGTAAGCATGGGCAAACCTTTGTTTCCCATGTTCCTATGCCCTAACCAAAGTCAAAAGACCACACTAGCGCCCCGGAATACCGCCGTTCGGAGAAATCTAGGGGGTAGACCGCGCGTGAGCAGCGGGCTAGGGTTTCGCCGTAGACCGTGCTTCGGGGGTCCGGAACCCACCCAAATCATGCATGTGGACCTAAAATGTTTATGTATGTGTGATGTTGGGTTGGGAGATGCAATAGCTAGGTCCCAGGTGTGACCTTCCACCTGTACCTACATTTCGGCTCGAGCTGACTTTTAGGTGGAAACTCCCGCGTCGGTTACACCGGGGGGAATCTTGTGGTAAGCATGAGCAAACCTTTGTTTCCCATGTTCCTATGCCCTAACCAAAGTCAAAGGACCACACTAGCCCCCCGGAATACCATCGTCCGGAGAAATCTAGGGGGGTAGACCGCGTGTGGGCAGCGGGCTAGGGTTTCACTGTAGACCATGCTTCGGGGGTCCGGAACCCACCCAAATCATGCATGTGGACCTAAAATGTGTATGTATGTGTGATGTTGGGTTGGGAGATGCAATAGCTAGGTCCAAGGTGTGACCTTCCACCTGTACCTACATTTCGGCTCGAGCTAACTTTTAGGTCGAAACTCCCGCGTCGGTTACACCGGGGGGAATTTTGTGGTAAGCATGGGCAAACCTTTGCTTCCATGTTCCTATGCCCTAACCAAAGTCAAAGGACCACACTAGCCCCCTGGAATACCATCGTCCAGAGAAATCTAGGGGGTAGACCGCGCGTGGGCAGCGGGCTAGGGTTTCGCCGTAGACCGTGCTTCGGGGGTCCGGAACCCACCCAAATCATGCATGTGGACCTAAAATGTGTATGTATGTGTGATGTTGGGTTGGGAGATGCAGTAGCTAGGTCCCAGGTGAAGTGAAAGAAAAATCAAAAAAGAAAAAAATTATACTTTAATGAATATTTAAATAAATAAATGAAGTGAAAGAAAAATCAAAAAAGAAAAAAATTATTTTACCGTGCGGGTACACACGGTAGACACAAGTTTACATGGCAGACAGCCTTTGCCGTGTTCGGACACATGGCAAACGGGCAGTACACAACAAATATCCCCCGATAGGGTTGACTCGGGGTGGACCAGATCAAACCAGCCCGACACTGCTACCTCCCTCCTCTTTGCTTGAGCGCACGACCGCCGGCCGCCGCCACGCGAGCTCCACCGCTGCCTCCTCCCCGCTCACTTCCCGCCGCTGCCTCCTCCCCGCTCACTCCCCGCCAGCCTTTGATCTCTGCCATCCGGTGCCGCCCTGCTCCCTGCTCGCTCTCGGCAACCCCCTCCCCACTCTTCTCTCCCCACTGCAGATCCCGCGCCGGCCACCCCTCCGCTGCCCCACCCTCGACGCTGGGGCCGTCGACATGGACTCGAGGGGTGGCCCATCATAGGGTGCCCCGGGTCCCTGGCATGCTCCCCTGCCACGCCCCGGCCTCCTCCCTGTGCCCCACCCCATGCCGGCCGGTCGGCCGCGGCCACTGCTCTGGCCTTCTCCCTCTGCCCCAGCCTCGATCGCCCCACCATCGATGCCCCGGCCTGCTCCCTCTGCCCCGGCCTGCTTCCTCTGCCCCGGCCGGCTTCGATTTCTGCAGGTAGGTTAGTGGCAGTGTTAGTGTTAGGTTAGGTTAGTTATTTAGTTAGTGGTACTACTAGCTAGATTAGGTTAGTTTAGTGGCAGTGAGTGTTAGGTTAGGTTAGTTGAGTTAGTGGTACTGCTAGCTAGATTAGGTTAGTTAGTGGTACTATTAGTTTAGATTAGTTTATTAGGTTAGTGTAGTACTGCTAGCTAGATTAGGTTAGTTTAGTTAGTGGTACTTTAGTTTAGATTAGTTTATTAGGTTAGTGTACTGCTAGCTAGATTAGGTTAGTTTATTAGGTTGGTCTACTGCTAGCTGTTCCCCGGTTAGTGTACTACAACTATTATTAAATGATATTCTCCTCCGTGCAGGATATGCCTTGAGTTTGAGAGTGAGACCGGGCCGCACGACACTTTGCAGGAGCATAGCTGATCTTCTTCACCTTTGCCATTTGGTCACGCTTCGAGGGTATAAACCATTTCCCTCTCTTGTATCTAGGGTTTATTTTCTTGTCTAGAGAACCAAGTCGGTCGCGAAAACCTAGGCGTCTCCCATTCGGAAGGGTTATGCGGACAAATATGCATTGAGTTGCATATTTTTAACCGTAATCCTTCTGGATTGTCCACGTTCTTTGGACAGCCAGAGGATGTGTAGATTGGGTACGTTTTCCATGTTCTACCCGTACCGAGACAGGATTTCGGCAGCGCCTTCCCGTTGTTCTCCGGATGCACACCCTCTTGGCTCTTTTGCCAAGACGTGCATCTGGAGAACAGCGGGGAGGTGCTGCCGAAATTCTGACTCAGTACGGGTAGAGCATGGAGAACGTACATAATCTGCACATCCTCGGGTGGGATTAGGATACCTATTAGAGAGGTAGGTGGATGCATGACGTAAAACTTGTATATGTTGAAATTATTAAAACTAACACCTCATAAGATGGCATGTTAAATTATTGTATGCATGTCTGTTTTGGTACTTATCAGAAGATGGAGAATCATGAGTGGATGTACAAGGGCTGACCAAGTCGGTGGGAGTTGACTGATGAATGGAAGGAAAAGACTGGGAAGTTTGTGGAAAGGGCTTTTCGGATAGACACTAGACCAAATGGTACCTGGTGCCCCTGTAGCAAATGTCGAAATGTAAGACTTCATCCGAAGGAGGTTGTGAGTAAACACCTGGTTACTAATGGGTTCACACCTTTCTACCATGTTTGGAAATTCCACGGTGAAAGCACATCAAAACATGGTAGTACGGTGACGCAGCGGGCCAGACAGAGCATCCCGACGACAGAATTTGATACTAGGATTGACGACTGTTTGGACAACTTCCTTAATGCAAATGCGCCTGAAAGTCCCGTCGTGGAGGAGGAGACAAATGGGGAGACATCGGGGGAGGATCCGGAGGAGAACACAAAGCAGTTCTATGATACTTTGTTTGCGGCACAGAAACCCCTTCATGAACATACAGAGGTTACACAACTGGATGCCATCGCATGCCTAATGGCATTTAAGAGTGACAGGCACCTCAGCAGAGATGGCTTCGATGATCTTCTACTGTCGTTGGCAGCCTTCTGCCGAAAGGTCACCTCTTGACAAAGAGCATGTACGAGTCCAACAAAATCCTCCGTTCACTGAAGATGTCATATGAGCAGATGCACTATTGTCCAAAGGGATGCATGCTATTTAGAAAAGAACATGCGGACACGAAATATTGTATCCATTGCAATTCCTCTAGGTACTTTGAGGTTGACGCCGGTGATGGTCAGAAGAGGCAGACTAAGGTTGCCCAAAAGATCCTCTGGTACCTTCCGTTCATACTGAGGATCCAACGCCTTTTTATGACCAAGGAATCTGCACAACAGATGCGATGGCCTGCACTGGAGAAAAGATACCATGACAAGGTGATACATCCATCAGATGGTGAGGCATGGAAGTCGTTTGTAGCAAAATATCCGGTACCTCGTCTTCGCATGGTACTCCTACTTCTGCTACCCCCCAGCACTGTCCCCCCCATGCCATGGGTAAGTTGAATTTCCTATTGTCAATCAATCCTCAGAATTTTGTTAATATTGTCTAACAAGAAGTTCTTTCCCATTTGCTAGCTTTTCCCGACTGGGCTACCATATCAGTTTCCGCCTAGTGCTACTTTTCCCACTGGGTATCCCCCGATGCCCCCGGAGATGATGGCAGCATATCAGGTTCCGCCTACTGCTGGGACTTCCGCTATGAAAACCTCCCCGGAGATGACGGATGCGGGAGGTCAACCACACGTCACCAATGATAGCCTAGTCAACAAGCTCTTCTAGAAGGTGACTTGTCCTACCTTTGTGCTCCTCTCATGTATTGTACACTTGTGAAAATCTAGACCTAGTCCATAATAGAGAAAAATAATAAT
This sequence comes from Dactylis glomerata, assembly GCA_007115705.1. Lineage (NCBI taxonomy): Eukaryota > Viridiplantae > Streptophyta > Magnoliopsida > Poales > Poaceae > Dactylis > Dactylis glomerata. Next base: position 214,492 of record QXEO01000888.1, read on the forward strand.
TTCTAGTGCACTTGTGAAAATTTAGACCTAGTCCACAATCTAGACATACTCCATCATACACTTGTGGAATTTTAGTTCGTAGAACTAGTTCATAATATAGAACTCAAGATATCATGCCCTTGTGGAGTTGCGCTTGTCTCCATGTACACATCATATGATGCAAATTTGAACTTGCCCAAAGTTCAATATTTCTCATAATTATGCTTTCGATTTTGTAGGATTTGTCAAGGACTTGGATCTATGCCATTGTGGAGTTGGTGCTTGTATCCATGTGTCGGAGGCTTGTGTTCATGGACTTGTGATCTATCTTGTTTGAGAACTTGTGAATGACATGTTTAATGGACTTTTAGGACTTGTGAACTCTATGCACGACAATATGTATGTTTGATGGACTTATGACTCTATGCATTACAATATGTATGACTCTATGCATGACAATATGTACGTTTGATGGAATTGTGTTGCTTGCTTGTCATTTATTGCATATCTGGAATATTATATATTTTACAATGCAGGGATTAAACAAAAACAAACAAAACAGAGAAAAACTGGGGCCTTTACCGTGTGCAGGCACACGGCAAAGGGGACGAAAGTCCTCTGCCGTGCACTTGCACACGGCAGAGGGGACACGTGTCACCAATCTGTAAACCTGGGAGTCCACTTTTGGACCAAATGGTCATTTTACCGAGCCTAAACACACGGTAGACCTGCGGCGCACACGGTAAAGCTGGCACACGGCAAAGCATGGGTCCCACCATGGCGCTGGTCCACGCATGGTCTGGCAGTCAAAGCCAGACACACAGCAGCTCTATGAACACGGCAGACCCTCTGCTGTGTATTTCCGGACACACGGCAGATGGTGTCCCCACCACTGGCGTGAGGCAGACGGGAAAGTCACTTTTTTCTGCCGTGCGTGCCTGTCGACACACGGCAGACCCTCTGCCATGTCCTTGTCTCGTGGGCACACGGCAGACAGTCTCTGTCGTCATTGTCACTGTCGTGTCCTCTCTGCCATGTGTGCGTACACGGCAGACTGTCTGTCGTGTCCAAAAGCACCTCTGCCGTGTCTGCGGCACACACGGCAGACCCTAGGATTCCGGTAGTGTCCCTCCTTTCACAATTATCTTGTGTTTTGAGATTAGTTAAAATCACATTTTACAAAGTTTGACCATATATACAAGTGAAAATATGAACATCTATAATATGGAACCGGTGCTATTAGAATCACAAAAGAAAATTTCATATTATGTGCATTTGACATTATGGATGTTGATTTTTTTTCTTATATACTTGGCTAAACTTCAAAAGGTTGACTAAACCCGGAACATAGGGTTTTTCAAAAAAAAGGGAGTATTATTAGTTAGGATGACTCCTGTAGTATGACTGTTTGTTTAATTAGTGTTGCATTAGTAATATATTATTTCAAGAATCACTACATTATGCAGTTTGGAATTTTGGCAGTTACATGAAATCAGTGTTGGAAAAGGCGATGCCTAGGCAACTCTTAATCACGCTTAGGCACTAGGCGATGGACAAACGGCTCGCCTAGGGCATAGGTGGAAGTCTAGGCAGTGCAATTAAAAAATAGGCTTCTCCAACAAGAATTTATGCCATATTGCACTAACAATCTAGATGTGCCATATTCTAATGGTAGTTGTTCATAGTTTACTTATTTAGATGCTCTAATATAATGCATATTCACTGTAATAGCCCATATGCAGGCTTGATGGTACAAAATTGTGACCGGCTAGGCCACGCCTAGGACGCCTAAGCACTGCTTAGGCACTAGGCGAATGCCAACCGCCTCGCTTACGCCTAGCGCTTTTTCCAACCTTGCATGAAATTTACATAGAGCATCTCAAAAGGAGCACAAACGTCGATTATGTTTATACAAATGAACACTACTCCCTCCGTTTCAAAATATAAGATGTTTTAGCTTTGTGAAGCAAGTGTATTTAGACATCTTTTAGTGTGTAGGTTCACTTGAATATACACACTAAAGCATGTCTAGATACATTTGCTTCACAAACCTACAACATCTTATATTTTGAAACAGAGGGAGTATATTACAGGGATGTGGCATATTTCAGTTTCCTTCTTAGTTTTCCCTCAGTTTATTTCCCCCTTTCCCCTTTTCCTTTAAATTTTAATATTTGAACATAAATACATAAACATTTTTATTAACAAATTTAATATTTTAGCAGTTTCAATAATTTAATTTTACATGAATGTTTTACTCCCTCTATTCCTTCTTAAATGTACTAGTTTTTTAAAAAGTCAAACTTTACTATCTTCAACAAGTTTTGAGAAAAAACTATCAACATCTAAAATGCACATATGTGTCCATAAAGGTGAAGTTACATTCAATGTTCGCATTACCATCACAGAACCACAATAGAAGTACAAAACTTAACCTCGCACTCATAGCATATTTCATGAATAATCATATGTACTCAAAAACAAGGAAAACTACTTACAAATGGTGAGACAAGGCAATCATCAGTGACATATGAAATAAATACAATTATAAATTTACCAGGAAAGAATAACACGGTGTCAACTACTAGCATACAATCAACACCAAAATGCTATGTTCCGATCTACACAAATGATAAGGGAGATCACAAATATAGATTCATTGTTGTTGCTGGAGATGGTGAAGATGGTCCTTTCCACACCATATTTCTTTAAGACTCCCATGAACCTTTCAAAGGGGAACATATTGTATAGAAATACAAGACCGAGAATGTAAATCTCTTCGACTAGGTGAACCAGGAGGTGTGTCATAATATTGAAGAAGGATGGTGGGAACACCAACTCGAATCAATGGACCACATCATTCAGTAACCATGGTAGATCTTCTGGTTTGATTACCTTCTGAGATATTGCATTGAGGATGCACATAGCTTCACAATGGCTACTCGAACATTTTTTGGTAGAAGCCCCCTCAATAAAACCGGAAGTAATTGCATCATAATCACGTGGCAGTCATGAGACTTTAGGTTTTGGAACTTTTTCTCTACCATATTTCTTATTCCCTTAATATTCGATGAGAAGCCAGATGAGACCTTAATACTATTCATGCATTCAAAAAAGGTGACCTTCTGTTCTTTGGTAAGAGCATAGCTGGTGTGACCTTGAAACTGTTCTGGATGCCAGCCTTCTGGGTCTTTCACACATTGCTAGTCCTGACATGCTTCCTCTGTATCTTTTGTCTTTCCATACACGCCCAAGAATCCTAGAAGGTTCACGCAAAGATTCTTCATCACATACATCATGTCGATTGCAGAGCGGACATCTAGGAATTTCAAATAGGGTAGATCCCAAAATATAGATTTCTTCTTCCATATGGGTGTGTTTCCGTCAGCGTCATGCAGAACAGATTGTCCGCCAGGACCCTTTCTAAAGATTACTTTTAAATCCTTGACCATATCAAATACATCAGCACCAGTATATTCCTTAGGCTTCGGCCGGTGATCTGCCTTACCGTTGAAATGCTTGCCTTTTTTTCTTAAGGTATGATATTTGCCAAGAAATCGACGATGCCCTGGGTACACATTCTTATTACAATTATCCAAATATATACTTTCAATCTCATCTAAACAGTGTGTGCATGCCTTGTATCCCTTGTTTGTTTGTCCTGAAATGTTACTAAGAGTAGACCAATTGACGAGGGTATGACCCCTCGGTCCTCGATATTTGCCTACCTGGTTCCTGCCAAGGAAGAAGCCCGCTCGAAGGGTACCCGAAGCCCGCAAAGCCCAGCACTTCGACTTGGAGTAGAAGGCAAAAAATATTTGTAAACCCTAACTGGCTGCATCTATAAAGCCACCAAGGGTGCCCCCCTAGAGAGGGGATTCGCATAGCCTACAAAACAACCTCGCATAGGCTAGCCACGCCATCTCTTTCGACCATAGCCAGATCCCATCTGTGCGCCATTGTAACAGCTCCACATATACCAGCAATACAAGATCAGACAAGCAGGATGTAGGTCTTTACCCTCTGGGGGGCCGAACCTGGGTAAATTCGTGTGCACCCCCTGTTTCTGTCTGAAGCCGTCGAATCCGCCAAGCGCCCACATGCTCTCCATGAATCGAAAGCCCCGAAACATGGGCATTGCCGGGTTAAAACCTCGTCACCAATCATTGATGGTTACGAACAGCAACGCTCGTAGGTTGAATTTGTTTTGTTTGTGCTCATCCTACACATGTACACCAGGTATGTTCCACAACTGTAAAAGTTCATCAACAAATGGCCTTAGGTACACATCAATGTCATTGCCGGGTTGCCTCGGGCCTTGGATGAGCACTGGCATCATAATGAACTTTCGCTTCATGCACAACCAAGGAGGAAGGTTATAGATGCATAAAGTCATGTGCCAGGTGCTATGACTGGAGCTCTGCTCCCCAAAAGGATTGAAGCCATCTGTACTTAGACCAAACCTTAAGTTTCTTGCGTCACCTACAAAATCTTCGAACTCTCTGTTGATCTTTCTCCATTGTGACCCATCAGCGGGGTGTCTCAATATCCCGTCTGACAAACAGTCTTCTTTGTGCCATCGCAATAACTTGGCATGCTCTTTGCACTAAAACAAATGTTTCAACCATGGTATTATAGGAGCATACCACATCACCTTGGCAGGAACCCTCTTCCTGGGGGGCTCGCCCTCAACATCACCAGGGTCATCTCCTCTGATCTTATACTGCAATGCAGTGCATATCGGGCATTCATTCAAATTCTCGTAGTAACTGCGGTAGAGGATGGAGTCATTAGGGCATGCATGTATCTTCTGAACCTCTAAACCTAGAGGTTAGACAACCTTCTTTGCTTCCTACGTACTGGCGGGCAATTCGTTATCCTTTGGAAGCATATTCTTAATTATTTTTAGCAACTTTTCAAATCCCGAGTCAGATAGACCTTCCTCTGCCTTCCATTTCAGCAATTCAAGTGTGCTACCCAGCTTTTCAGACCATTCTCACATTTTGGATACAACGAATTTTTATGATCCTCTAACATGCAATCCAACTTCTATCTCTCCTTATCAGTTTTGCAGTCTCTTTGTGCATCAGCAATGGTCTAACCAAGATCATCAGCGGGCTCATCATATGCCTCTTCTTCGGCTTCCCCTTCAGCTTCTCCCATGAAAGTATCACTGTATTGATGCATGTAAAATGAATACATGATCTTTGCACTTTACCACTTGATATTCCGCCTTATTTGCATCATATATTGGTTATATTCATGCTTTTTGATGATTATTGGGAATAATTCACATGTTCCCCAATTTTATTGGATTAACCTGGGAAAACAAGAAAACCTCTTTTTCAATGTCTTTAAGTTTCGGGGACCCAGAGTCCAAATTACCTGAAACTTTGCCGGAGCCAGTTTTTCCACGGAACAAGACTTTGGAGAAAAGAAAGTGCAACAGGGGAGCCACGAGGGCCAAATGAGCATAGCCCACGCAGCCAGATTCCTTGGCCGCGTGGGGCCTGCCCGTTCCCCCTTGTTTCTCTGATGATGTCAATCTTCATCTCAATGGATTTATCTTGACCTAAAACCGACTATATAAAGGGTGCCCCTGCGGGTCGCGAAAGGGAGCGCCGCCGAAACACGAAACAGGAGCCTGGGAGATCGAAGATCGAAGGAAAAAACTCCAGCGGGGTGCTGCTGGTGTGATCTCCACCCCCTCCGATGACTCTACCTTCGTCACCATGATGAAGAGGGAGTAGTCCACCTCTATACTATGGGTTTGTGGCATTAGTTATTGTATCTCTCTCTTGTTCTTCATCGTCTTAGCGCCATATGAGCTACATAACATGATTATGACCATCTTTGTATCACTTTTGTGGTGGATCTTTCTATGAGTTAATATATGAGATTGCAATTGTTCTTTAACTTTGGTGTATGAGTAGATGCATATTATGTACCCCGTTCTTGTTTACTTGTTTTGATCAAGCATGTTTATGAGAGCGTGTGTGGGGGAACGTGTACATTAGTTGGAGTAACGGGAGGTGATTATTCTAGGGAGGCAATCCTTGGGAGTCACTTGGGTGTTTACCTTACTTTGTTACCTCACTAGGGATAAATAAAATACCATGCTACAGGATATCTCTAGCGTGACCTTGCTGAGTATCCGCGACTAGATCAAGTATGTTCTTATTTTAACTTCATGTCATTGTGCTTAATGATATGCTCTGAGTTTATCTTAATACCAAGATGATTAGATTAAATTCCCATCTTGGTGGAGTATGAGAGAGATGAATAACCAAAACATCTCTATATAGGACGTGATGCCCATATGAATTCATTTGAATCTGAACTTTGTTGCAATCCTTTATGTCAATTGTATGATCCTATGTCCGCCATATATTTTATGAGAGAGTGCGTTAGTGAACCCATGAACCCTGGTCCACTTTTAATTATAAGAAACAACTTTCCATTCACTTTATCGCTATTTTTATTTTCAGTTATTATTAATTTCGAAAATACAAAAATATTTCCTTTATTGCATTTCACAAACCAAAACACTACAACCATACCTTTTACAGTTTATCATTGCATCGCATAGTACTTTAGTTTTGCATATTCCCGCGGCAAAGGATTTTCTGGCGCTGTTGCATTTGCATATTTATTATTTAGTATTGCATATTTATTTTCAGTTTTGTATACTTACACACACCTTGTGCTTGACAACCACTTGGTGAGGTTGAGGGCACAAAGCAATTTTATTTTACTTTGCAAGTTGTTAGAAGAGGGACAGGAAGGATCCTTATACACAGTTCCCCGAGAGTTCGATATAAACCCTCGAGTCACCTTCATGGGGAAAATCAAACTTTTCTATGCTTAACACTCTACTCTTAGAGTCTCAACCTAGCAAAACATCAAGCGATTTTTTGGCGCCGTTGACAGGGAACTAGTAGAAAGATTGCTCACAAGAAAGTCTTTATCACCAACTTGTGCAAACGCCTAAGCTTGGGGAGGTTGCACCTACGTGAGTGTCATCTTGTCCTTTTAGATTATCAAAGTACTTTATTTTTGTTTTGTTATTGTCTTGCATATCATATCATTTTTATTTTCAGTTTTGCATTTACTTTTACTATTTTAGTTTGCATTTTTATTTTTTAGTTTGCATTTTATTTACTATTTGTTATTTCGGTTGCATTAGTTGTAGTATCATTTTACTTTCAGTTTTCATTCTAAAAACTAAAAACACATAAAACTTGCATACTGGGAGAAAGAACTAAGCTGTGTGACTACACAAATATTCCTAATGAGCATTTTATTGCTAGACCTATTACCACACCTAATATTCAAGTTGAAAGCTTTGAAGTGAGTCCTAGTCTTTTAAACTTGATAACTAGGGAGCAATTTGGTGGTAGTGCACAAGAGGATTCCTCTATGCATCTTCATGATTTTATTGAAATATGTGACATGCAAAAATTTAAGAATGTTGAAAATAATGTCCTGAAATTAAAATTATTCTCATTTTCACTTAGAGGAAAAGCCAAAGAGTGGTTGCATTCACTACCTACTGCTAGTATTAATTCTTGGGGTGATTTAAAAGAAGCTTTCATTAAGAAGTACTACCCCCCTATTAAAATTTTGCAGAATAGAAATAGCACTCTTTCTTTTAGGCAAAATAAAAATGAACATGTAGCTATGGCTTGGGAAAGGATTAAACACATGATTAGAACTTGTCCTTCTCATGGTGTCAATGAGTGGACCATCCTTCATTCCTTTTATAATGGCTTGAACTACATGTCTAGAAATATTCTTGATTCAGCAGCAAGAGGTGATTTTATGGGCAAAACTATTGTAGAAGCTAAGGCCATCTTAGAGAGCATATTGCAAAATTATAGTCAATGGCATACTGAGAGAGATCCTATGCCTTCTAAAAAAGTAAGTTCAATAGAAGAGGTAGATGTTTTATCAAATAAAATGGATGCCATACTTGCTTATATTAATAAACAAAATGTTGAGAATGTTCCTTTGCATGAACTAGTTGGGAACAATGCTAAAAGTGTTGATATCAATTTTGTTAGGAATTTTGGTAATAATGGCTATGGTAACAATTACAATTCTTATAATAAACCCCCATATGCTTCAAATAATTATGCCAATTGTCCTATCATTCCATATCCTAATGATAATGAAAACAAGTGGAAGCCTACTATTATGCCCCAAGCTAATGGCCACGCTGGTAGTTAGCAGGAGGCTAACAAAAACCTCATGGAGCAAGTAGCTGGACATAGCACTGTGATAGAAGAGTTGAATAAGTCCATTGCTTCCATAAGTTCTGATATTAAAGGATTACAAACTCAAGCTGCAGGTTTAGACAAAGCTCTTTCAAAACAAGCTGACAATCAAGCTACTCTGTTAAGTATGTCATCAGGGAAACCACAAGCACCACCTATTATCGGCATGAATTCCATTGTTATTACTAAAAACACTCCTCTCACTTTGGAGGAGACGCTTGAAGAACTTATAAATTACCCTGAATTTTTATTACCATTTGTGTCACAACTTGTCTGTTTAGGGGAAGAAGTTAAGGAAATAGAGGAAGATGAAACTATTATGATTATGGAGGAGAGAAAAGTAGAAGAAGTAAAAATGTTTAGTGAAGTTAAAGATCCTTTGCTTGACTTGAAAAAATGTAGCTTGCATGAACTCCTTAATATACTACAAAAGTTTGCAAGTGATCCATCTATAAATGCTAACCAAGCAAGTTTTGGTTCTTATATTGCTAGTCATGTCTTGAAAGAAAAGATTGCTAGGTACAACCAGGAGGCCATGATACCACCAAAGCTTGGGGATGTATGGATCCCAAAGGTACTAGTAACTATTGGAAAAGAAACACATAATGCTATATTATATCTTGGATCTAGTGTTTCTGTTTTATCTAAAGAGTTATATGAATTGCTGGAGTTACAAAATATTGAAAAATGCTCTATTTACTTGCTACTTGCTGATGATTCTATTAAACATGCTTTAACAAAGGTTAGTGATGTCATGGTAGAGCTGCACATGACTTTTGTACCTGTTGATTTCATTATCATGCATATGGGGAATAAAACCTCTAGTCCTATTATTCTTGGTAGACCTTTTCTTCATACTACAGGAGCTATCATTGATTCAAAGGAAGGTAATGTAAAGTTTAAGTTTCCACACAAAAAGTGTATGGAATAGTTTCCAAGGAAGAGGGACACGCCGAAGTACAAGTTCTCTCATGAGCTTCATCCATCTTAATTATCAAGTAAGTAAGCCTAGCTATATGGCTATAAAGAAAGCGCTTTACAGGAGGCAACCCGGTTGTTTTTGTTTTTGTTTCCTTTGTGTCCTCTTGCTGTAACAAGATACTTTATTTTTTTGTTTTACTACTGGAGTTTTAAATAAAGTGCCAAGTTTTACTTATTTTGGATTGTTAAAGTTGCCGAAAACATATGGAGCAGAAATTCCTGTGCGAACTCTTTTCAGTAAAAAAAATCTCAGAATTTTTTTGTAGCTCCAATTGAGCTCTCCTTTTAACTGAAGGTGTGACTTTTCATCCTCTGTATGCCTGTTTTTTTAAAGAATTTTTCGACATGTTCAAGTAGGGTAATTAATTACGTTTTGCTGCTGCAATATTTCTAGACAGATTCTATCCTATTTTGTTTTATGTATTCTTTGAGATTTAAAGATAAATATTTTTGATTTGTTTGAGTTTATGAGAAGGAATACAACATTATATACCTACTGGAAACTTCTCATGCAATTTGTTTTGGAAATTACATGCGGCAAGCATCATGCTTTTTATGCCTACTAATGTCACCCCACAGAAAAAGAGATGGGAGATATCTTTGTGTTGAAGTTTTTTTCATAGGAATTAGAGAAGCTGCGCCAAGAGTTATTCAAGAATGGTGAAAATAATAAGCTTGGGGATGTCAAGACCCCACTGGAATACACACTCTCGGTTTGCACACGTCTACTTTTTGTTTTTCTATCAACACAGTTTTATCGCATAAACTTGGAGCGTCTTTTATAATATTGTTATAGTTTGTTTTTGTTTTGTTTTCTTTATATTTGGGTGAGACCACCATGTTTATTTATTTTAAGAGAAATCTACTGGTGGTTTGGTTTGATTTTATTTGGATGCATTGAAAGATTTGGGATTGGGATATAGGAGTTGATTATTAAGATAATATGGTTGCATGCTTCATATGCTTTGAATGAATTTTGATCTGCAAGTGGTTTATTAGGAGCTATCTTGTATTCATGTTTAGATTCTTAATTTTTGTTTACATTGTTTAACATGGATTGTTTAACTCTATGGACACTTATGCATGCATGTAGTTGGTCAACTTTCTCCCTGTTGCTAGCCCAAAAATAAAAATCCAACAAGGCAAAAACTTGTTTATCCAACACCTTCAAACCAAGTTATTCCAGTGAGTACACCATATCTACCTATTAGCTTTTATGCTATTCCAAGTATGTTTTTCCATGTTTCATTGTTTTACTTAGTTTCCAAATATTAAAATGCTTATGAGTATGTTTGTTATGAGAAAAATGGTCTAAAGGCTCCCACGAACTTGAATGCATACTTTATTTCTTGCAGTTAATAAATCTGAACCATTGTGATTAAAATTATGAAGTTATGATCTTGACAAAGTCTGAGTTGGGAGTTAGCACAATCATGCTTACATAGGGCACGCTTTCAACATTGCACTTGTTTATATTTAGTTGATGTCATGATTCTTTTGTTTTTGGATGCTTATCATTTGTGAACTAAGTGTGGAAACATTATTTATTCATGGAGTTTGTATAAATGGTTAGAAGAAACTCTCGGGTCGCTAATCTAAGCCATGCATTATTCACGGTGGAAATTTACAGCATTCCATAGTGAGCATTTGACGATGCATCTCATAATAAAAAGCTATACCTAATGGTAAATAAAAGAGATGTCAAGGTGTTCATTGTCTATTTGTCTTATCATTTTGGTATGGGTAAGCTCCTATATCATCGGGCAAGAGGTACCCCGGTTGAGATTCTCTATGATACTATTATACTTACAATGACAAGAATTTACTTTGTATCCCGAGTTTAGTAACATCTGGTGTAGGCACTCATTTTCAAGGGGGATGAGACATTCAACTTATATTTTGTCAAGAGCACTACTCATATTTTCTTTTCACTTTAACCATTAACCAATTCAAGATGCTAATGATAGGGGCAATGGGAGCCCAAAACCAATGAATATCATGTCTCAAACATAAGCTTAAGATGAAGCATTTGGAAGCTAGATATTACTTTACTCATGTTTAACCTCTGCTTATCATCTGTTTCTCTAAAGTGTCCACCTTTACATTCAGTTTCAAGAAGAATACTCTATGACCATTATAGGATGTCTTTACTTTGTTTTATTTCATTTTGCATACATTTGGTCCATAGTGTTTTCTTCTACGTTTTACTTTGTGAATAATTATTAAACATCCTTACATTGAAATGTTGATATCATTTGATAATCTATCTTGCATATTGCTACTTATTTATAGAATGAATCATTTAATTATGTGTAGCAGCAATAATATTCTTTGATATCTTAGATAGTAGTAAAGTACAAAGCTCATGTTGGTTTTATCACCTTTATAGTCGAGGACGGGTATAGGTTAAGCTTGGGGATGTTGATGCATGTAAAATGCATACATGATCTTTGCACTTTACCACTTGATATTCCACCTTATTTGCATCATATATTGGTTATATTCATGTTTTTTGACGATTATTGGGAATAATTCACATGTTCCCCAATTATATTGGATTAACCTGGGAAAACCAGAAAACCTCTTTTTCAATGTTTTTAACTTTGAGGGACCCAAACGGTGTCCAAATTACCTAAAACTTTGTAGGAGCCAGGTTTTTCCACGGAACAAGTCTTTGGAGAGAAGGAAGTGCAACAGGGGAGCCACGAGGGCCAAACAAGCATGGCCCATGTGGCCAGATTCCTTGGTTGCGTGGGGCCTACCCGTTCCCCCCTTGTTGCTCCGATGCCGTCAATCTTCATCTTGATGGATTCGTCTTGACCTAAACTGACTATATAAAGGGTGCCCTGATACGTCTCAAATGTATCTATAATTTTTAATGCTCCATGCTTGTTTACACATCATTTGCTTTGTGTTTTGTTACACTTCGTGGCATTTTTATCCATTTTCCAGAACTAACCTACTAACAAGATGCCACAGTGCCAGTTCCCTGTTGTTTCAGAAATGCTACACAGGAAATATTCTCGGAATTGGACGAAACAAAAGCCAAACCTTCTATTTTTCTTGAAGCATCACGAAGTCCGAAGATGAGACGGAGGGGGCCAGGAACCAGGCTCACCCTAGGGTGGCGTGGCCTACCCCTGGCCCGCGCCACCAGGGGGTGAGGCTAGCTAGCCCACCTCCTGACGCTGCCCTTTCGCCTATATATTCCCCTTGACGGGAAAAAACGAAAGGATGGATCGCTTTTCCTTGAAACATACTGCAAGCCGCCGCCGTCATCGTCGCGAGATCAGGAGGATCCAGTAGCTCTTCCCGGCACCCGGCCGAAGAGGGGAATCCCTGGCGGAGGCCTTCTCCACCACCATGGTCACCTCCGGAGTGATGTGTGAGCAGGGGCGGACCTAAGAAGGGCCGAGTGGGAGCCTTGGCCCCCACTCAAAATTCTGAATTGTTGTGAAATCTATGTGTATCTGTATGAAAATTGCTAAAATTATTTGAATTTACCAAAGAGAAGCCCCCACTCAAGTGTTTGGCCGCCACTGAAATTTTCTCCTGGGTCCGCCACTGTGTGTGAGTAGTCTACCTTGGACTACGGGTCCATAGCAGTAGCTAGATGGTCATCTTCTCCGCTATGTGCTTCATGTTTAGATCTTGTGAGCTGGTCTACATGATCAAGATCATCTTTATGTAATTCTACATGTTGTGTTTGTTGGGATCCGATGAGTATTGGTACTATGTTAAGTTGATGTGTTGAATATTATCTTATGTTATCTCTATGTTATTTATGACCTTGCATGCTCTCTGTTGCTAGTAGATATCTTGGCCGAGTAGATGCTAGTGACTCCAAGAGGTAGTATTTATCCCTCGATAGTTGGGTTCATGCCTCTAGTAATTTGGGGGAGTGACAGAAACCTCTAAGGTTGTAGATGTGCTGTTGCTGCTAGGGAGAAAACAACATTCTTGTGTCCAAGGACATTTGCTTTGTTTACTTTACGCACTTTTCTTAATGCAATTATCCGTTGTTCACAACTTAATATCCAATGTTTGCTCGGACGACATTCGGAGGGTAGATTATTAGTCATAGATGCAGTTGGATTATGGTCTATGTATTTTGTCGTAATGCCCAGAGTGAATCTCATAGTGATCCTCATGACATATGTACATTATGTTTACTCTATCAATTGCCCAACTATAATTTGTTTACCCAGCATGTTGTTATTTATCTTATGGAGAGACACCACTAGTGAACTGTGGACCCCGGTCCAATTTCCTTAACATTGCTATACTCTTTACTTTACTTGCTTATTTACATTCCCGCATACTATTACCTTTTACCACTCGATACGCTCAATCCTTTGTTTACAGCAAACCGGTGAGATTGACAACCTCATCGTAAGTTGGGAGCAAAGTTCTTGGTTGTGTTGTGTGCAGGTTCCACGTTGCTGCTGGTGCAAACCAAAGCCCTGGACGAGGCGCCTTATAAATTGTCTGGAGCTGTCGCGAAGCTCGCATGCATCACCTTCTGAAGTTTGGCTTTCTCCTACTGGTTCGATAAACCTTGGTTTCACAACTGCGGGAATACTTGCTGATGTGCTCATCATACCTTCCTCTTGGGGTTCCCAACGGGGTGTAATCTATACGCCATCAAGCAATTTTTCTGGCGCCGTTGCCGGGGAGAAAGAAGATTTCTGCAAGGGGAGTCTCTCACGCTCAACCATTTACTTTGTTTTTTTTTTGCTTTACTTTATTTTTACTTGCATCGTTTTATCCAAAACAAAAAAAATTAGCTTCCTTTATAGTTACTTTTACTTATTTGCTTTTTAGTCTTGCTAGAATGAGTAATCCTGAAGTTGAGGTTCGTACTTTTAAGCAACAAGGGGGAGAGAGTTTGAAAGATGCTTGGTACCGAATTAGCAATGCTCATCATAGGTGTACAAAGAAGCATTCTACCATGATCCTCCTTAGGAATTTTTATGTTGGTATATCTAGTTGGAATAGGTACGTTCTTTTTTTTTAGTTGGAATAGGTACGTTCTTGATACTCTTGCAGGAGGTAATTTTCTGGGTACTCCCGCTTTGGAAGCATGCACTTTAATTGAAAGTTTAGTGGGAATACCACCTATCCATGTTGTTAAAACTGAGGTCACTTTGGAGGAAGTTTTAGAAAAACTTAGCTCTTTAGAAAAAAGTTTGCCGAATATCCTTGATAATGCTAGCCAGGTTAATGAATCGATAGAAAGTATCGGTAAGAGAATCGCTGTTTTAGAGGCTAGCACTACTCATGATAGTCAAAACCTTAGGATTGGTAAAATAGAGGAGTCTATGGAAATTTTAAGTTCAATTTTCTCTTCTCCTAAATTTAAGAAGGAGAAAGCTTTTGTTGGAAAAGAGCAAAAATTTATGTATGTTCCCAAGGTGTCTGTGCCTAAACCGCAGCATATTTTTAAGATTGGTAAGACTTTTAGTACAACTAAGAGTGACTTGCAGGTTGAATCATCTTTGGGAACTTCTAAAGTGCCTAGTGTGGTAAGTGGTGCTCTTGAGGAAACAGTTGATCTTAATGCCTCATTTGATAATACTTGATTTCCACCTTTCTGCGCCTAGCTCAAAGGCATTAAAGAAAAGCACTCTTGGGAGATAACCCATTGTTTCCTTTTCAGTAATTTTTCTTTTATTTGAGTCTTGGAAGTTATTACTACTGTAATGACCTCTCATTATCCTTTTTATTTCGTTGTTGTGCCAAGAAGAACCTCTAATTTGAGGGAGGTAAGATTTGGGGAAGTTGCTGTCCTGAAACAGATTTCGGTGCTGCACCGTAAAAATTCATGAAAATTCTCAGAATATCTTTTTGATCTGCAATTTCTTGTGCGTATGCCCCAGGTTATATCCAAACTTTCATTAGTTCTGCACTTTTTGATTTGAGCAACAAAAGGTCCTCGAAAAAATAGATCTTTGTCAGCTGTTCTGTTTTGACAGATTTTTGTCACTATTTGTGTTTGCCTCTCGATCGCTTTTTTTTAGTTCTTTTGATCACGGAACTTTTGAGGAAGCTGCTATAGTAGTATATGATTTATATGTGGTATTTTTTAGTTAAAACCTGAACCAAAAGGGTTGATTTACTATTATGCTTATGCTAACGTTGCTAATAGAATTGTGTGAAGTTTTGTATGAAGGAAGTTTTCAAGTGTAGGGAATGGAGAGTGATGAGATGAGATGAAGTATGGACAAAAGCTCAAGCTTGGGTATGCCCATGTCACCCCAAGAAATATCCAAGAGGTACAAGCATCAAAGCTTGGGGATGCTCCCGAGGCACCCCTTCTTCATCGGTAAAAATCAGGTCACCTTTCAACACACTATATTTTTATTGCTTTATGCACTATGCGTTTTTTCTTGGAGCATCTTTACTTCCGCTTTCAGTTTTCTTTTGTTTTGTTTGCTGCAATAAATGGTTGGACCCCAATAAATTTCTTTTGGAGGAGACGCACTCCATTTTTCATTTGCCAAGAACACTCTATTTTTCACTCTTATCGTTCAACGAGTGTTCTCTTTTTCTAGAACTGCGTTTAGCTTTCATTTTTCGCCTTGATTTTTGTTCAGATCTTGTTATATCTTTGCATCAAGGTGTATTTAGACCTCTGGTCTATATTGGTTTTCATCAAAAGAGTTGTCTCAAAAAGGTTTGAATGGTGTTGGAAAAGAGAAAAAGTTTCATGCAAAAAAGTGGTAAAAAAGGAGCTTGTTTAGACTGCGGCTTAGACTTTTGCATGCCATGCTTGATGTCGTTTTGATAGTATGCTTAGTGATTTTTGCTGTAGCATGACTTGTCTCAAATGACTGAGATTGCTTAATGAGCCTTTGAAAAAATCATGCGTTGTTTTTATTATATGGAAGCATTTATTTGGTTTTCTCCTTGATGCTTTATTTGGGTTGACTTGGCACATGCTTACAACATGTTTGACTCTAACAAGTCGCCAATAGCCTCTATAATCATTTGGTTTTTGACTTGTGATGCCATTTTATGCTTCTTTTAATGATGTTTTCTCGCTATGCATAATTATGGTCGTTATTGCTCTATTAGTTGGTCGCTCCCAGTCTTTTGCTAGCCTTCATTTTGTACTGAGTATGAGCTCTACTCGTGCATCCAACTCCCAAAAACCAAGTTTGCCAATGTGTCCACTATAAATTCCTATGCATGGTATTTATAAGCCATTCTAAGTAAATTTTCATGTGCTACCTTTCAAAAAACCTTCAAAATACTTCTTATTTTGTGACACTATTTTCAACTCATGGGGACGTAGTGGTCGGATTTGCTATCTTCCATATTGTTTTATTCTAAAAAGAAAAAAAATGAAAAAAAGAAAAGAAAAAAAGGCACTACTCTATGGTATGTGAATGTTGGTGGGCACCCGATGTAATTGGTTAGCCATGGTTTGTGAAAGGAAAAAGGTGGAGAGGAGTGCCAAGCTTTATAAAAGAGTACCAAAGTGCCAATCTCTCTCTCAAAAACTTGCTTCATTTTTGTATGGAAGATAGTAAGAACCCCATTGCCTGTCGTTGACAAAGACAACCACCTCTCAAAACCAATTTTGATCTCTCTGTTTTACAAATGAAAAGCTCTACCACATGTTTAATCCCTGCTTTCCTCTGCGAAGGGCCTTTTTCTTTTACTTTTATGTTGAGTCTCCACCTTCTACCTTTATGCACCGTCTAAGAGAGCATAGTTGCCATTCTGAGTATAATGTGCATAATCCCTAAGTTTATCATTGATTGATTCATGATTATGGTTTTGCTTGTTCTTAAATTATTTGTATCTAGTCGCCCTCTTAAACTTGAAGGTGTCCTATGCATCTATGTTTTGCTATTCCATGAATGACAAGCTGAAAACCACTTTGATATGTTTTTCTATATCATTTGAACACATGTTTGACTTTCATTGTTTCATTATTCATGATCTTTCGTTTGTGTTTCTTTTTATGTTATAACATGGTTGCTAAGCTTTTATTGTCAAGATTATGTCTCTTATGCCCATGTTTTAAGTTCTTTGATCCCAGCACTCAATGCTTTACATAGTTGATCAAGATTATGATGGTGCATGTCACCTTGATACGTTGCAAACGTATCTATAATTTTTGATGCTCCATGCTTGTTTTACACCAATTGCTATATGTTTTGTCTACACTTTGTGATACTTTTATGATTTATTTGGACTAACCTACTAATAGTTGCAAAAGTGCACAATGTTCTTGTTTTACACTTTGATGTGTAGGAATTACCAAGAATACAAGTGGAAACCTTATTGGAGTCAAATTGGGACTTTCCAGAAATCTGTACCAGAACTTTTTTCGAAGATGGTCACGTTACGGGTCGAAGACGGCGTCAAACGGAAAACTCTTCAAATACAAAGTTGTAGAGAATTTCACGGCGAACATTCTGGACATAAAATTCACCTGATTCCGAGTCCGGACGGCCGAGATAAGCCCGCTCCTTTGCAGACCAGGCCTGGGCCGCGCGAGCCCCGTGTGAGGACGCCTGACTCCACCCCTCACGACGCCCCTTCGCCTATATAAAGCCTCGGGACGGAAAACCCTAAGGGAGTCGGCAATTTTCCAGAAAGAGTTCCGCAGTTCCGCCGCCGCCACCGATGAATTTCGGGGGACAGAAGTCTCTGTTCCGGCACCCTGCCGGGATGGGGAAGTGCCCCCGGAGCCATCTCCATCGGTCTCCATCGCCGTCTCCGCCGTCTCCATCGACCTCACCGCCATCTCCATCAACCTTGCTGTCTCCTATGATGAGGAGGGAGTAGTTCATCCCCGGGGCTGAGGGCTCTACCGGTAGCTATGTGGTTCACCTCTCTCTCCCATGATGTGATCTTTATGTGATCGTGAGCTTTGTATCATGTTGAACAAGTACATGTTATTATTCAGATATTTTGTGTACTCTAGTGATGTTATTAAAGTAATCTATTCCTCCTGCTATGGTGTAACGGTGACAGTGTGTGCATCATGGTGGTACTTGGTTTAGGCTATGATTGTGATCTCTTGTGGATTATGAGAATAATTATTGCCATGATAGTTTGAGTGATCTATTCCTCCTTTCATGGTGTAATGTTGACAGTGTGTGCACCGTGTTAGTACTTGGTTTAAGTTGCAATGATTTCTATCTTGAATTGTGATTTGATTTGGATATCTCTATGAGTGGTGTTTGTCAAGTACTTGATGAACTTTAAGGGGTGCTTCTGTAGCCACTACACAATGATTAGTGTTATTCAATAGGAGAGTAATTCAGAGTGCCTTAGCAAAGAGAAGTTATTTGTTCAGTCATGTTATATTGTTGGGAGTGTGTCCACTAGTGAAAGTATGATCCCTAGGCCATGTTTCCAAGCTTTGCATACCGTTTACTTGCTATTTTGTTACTTGTTTGCTCGCAGCGATATTTATTTCACATCACGTTTGCTACTTATAATCATCCATACCACTTGTATTTCACTATCTCTTCGCCGAACTAGTGCACCTATACATCTGACAAGTGTATTGGGTGTGTTGGGGACACAAGAGACTTTCTGTATCGTAATTGCAGGGTTGCTTGAGAGGGATAGCTTTGACCTCTAACCTCCCTGAGTTCGATAAACCTTGGGTGATCCACTTAAGGGAAACTTGCTGCTGTTCTACAAACCTCTGCACTTGGAGGCCCAACAAGTGTCTACAAGAATAGAAGTGCGTAGCCATCAAGCTCTTTTCTGGCGCCGTTGCCGGGGAGGTAAGGTAAAAGGTACTCGCATCCTCCTGTGTGAGTGCTCGGAGTTATTTCCTTTAGATTCTGCAATTACATCTTTTTGTTTCTTGTTTTTATTTTCACTAGTTAGGCTTAATGGAAAACAAAGAGTTCTGTAGTCTTTTTTCCTGAGTTTAGATATGAAGTGTTTGAAGAGAAAATTGAAAAACCTTCGGAGCTTAATTTGCATGCTAATAGTATTGTTAGTATGAATGCTTTGAACACCGTTGTTGCTAATGTTATAGAAAAGTCTAAGCTTGGGGAAGCTGGTTTTGTTAAGCATGATATTTTTAGTTCCCCAGCTTTAGTGGAGAAAGTTTGTTCTGATAATATTTTATCTCCCATATGTGATGTTCCTTCTTATGATGATATGTTTGAAGAATATGCTTTGCGAAATAGTTGCTCTCTAGCTTGTGATGATACTAAACCTCTAGTTTATGATGGCTATGATGATGAGTATAATATTTTCAGTTCACCTACTATTGAGGATAAAATTAGTTATGATTACAATATGCCTCCTATTTATGATGATTATGGTGATGAGAATAATTATTCTGTTAAATCTGCTCCTACTACTATTGTTCCAGTGGTGAGTATTAATTCTTTTATGCATGTGGCTCATGATAGGGATGTCTTATGTGATAGTTATATTGTTAGTTCTATTCATGATGCTACTGAAAGTTATTATGAGAGAGGGAAACATGGTTTGATGGATCTCAACAATATTAAGTTTCCCCTCTTTATGTTGCAAATCTTGAAGTGGCACTTGTTTTATCTATCCATGCTTGCTACTATGTGCCTCGTTGATTTATTTTCTTACAAGATTCCTATGCATAGGAAGTGGTTCAGATATAAATGCGTTCCATACTTGCTTTTTGATGCTCTCTATTGCTTTAAGTTTTTATATGGCGCCTTTGCCTCAAGCTCTAATATATGGCGCCTTTGCCTCAAGCTCTAATATATGGCGCCCACATGAGCATCTTTGCAAATTACTGCGCCTAGCTCAAAGGCGTTAAAGAAAAGCACTCTTGGGAGATAACCCAATGTTTTTACTTTCAGTACTTTTTCTTTTATTTGAGTCTTGGAAATCATTACTACTGTAATAACCGCTCATTATCCTTTTTATTTCGTTTTTGTGCCAAGAGAAGCCTCTAATTTGAGTGAGGTAAAGATTTGGGGATGTTGCTGTCCTGAAACTGTTTTCGGTGCTGCACCATAAAAATTCGTATAAATTCTCTGTATATCTTTTGGACCTGCGATTTCTTGTGCATATTGTAACGACCCAAGATTTTGTCAAATTTTGGGGAAATTTTTTCGCTTTTGTATTGCTTGAGATGATTGGAAATTCACAAGGATTTAAAACTTTTGAGTCTATTTGAAAGCTTTATTAGAAAACTATTTTAAACTTTCTATTATTTTTCTTGAAGAACTTCTTTGAGAAAGATCAAGTATCAAAATATTATTTTCTTGCTTTTAATCAGCTTTATGCAAGCTTGCTTGCAAAGATTGTTTTACAAAATTTATTTTATTAAATATGGGCTGCTTTTGCAAACCATAATTGAGTGTGTTTCTCAATCATTATTTTATAAACTATTATTTTACTATTTTAGAAAGAATCGATTTCAAACTCTATTTCTATTATTTTATGCAAGCAAAACCTTTATGCTATGCACATAAAGTTTTATTCAAAAAAACATCTTTTATTTTGAAAACATGTTCCTTAATGGTTTAAAACACTGCAGTGATTATTTGAAGGCACTAGGAATTTGTTTGATTTGAATTGAAACAATTTGCAAAAGATTTGGAAACAAATCTGAAATCAGAAAAGGAAAAGTAGAAAACGAAATAAAAAAAGGGGCAAGGGGCACCGTTTTGGCCCAGCAGAGAAAGAAGCCCGCAGCCCAACCTACCTCCTCCCGAACCGGTACCTCCCTCTCTCCCTCACACCTCGCTGACACACGGGCCCGTGTTGTCAGGTTCTTCTCCCCCGGAAATCCCTCTCCTTCTCTCTCACTGGAAACGGCCGGAGTAACGCCCCCTCTTAATCCCGATTAATGCCTGCCATTTCGATCCCTCGCCTGTGCCTATAAATAGCCCTGGGAATCCTCTCCCTCTCCCCTTTTGTTTCTTCGCTCGAGCCACAGCAAGGACGGCGAAATCCCTCGCCGGAGTCCGCCACTGCTGCCGCCGTGTTTTCTTCGATACGGCCGTCACAGTGAGTTAGCGCCGCTCCCTTTTGGTCCATCCTCCTCCCCAGGTCCCTGCGCATCTTCTGATACTCTCCGTTCCCTCTGTCTTACAGCGAATCGAAGAGTGGATCCTCACCTGCATCTCACCGCCGCCTGGAGCCCTCCGTTCAGGCCCTGCAAACCCTCGGGGACGCAATCGAGCTCGTGGAGGACACCATAGGCTTCCCCGCATCCAGACGTGCCTCGTCGACCTCTCCATCGCCTCCGGGAGCCTCTGCTTCGACGCCGTCGTCCAGTCCAGTGCCGTACCTCGCCGCCGGTGGCCGGAGATCTAACCCTAGGTGAGGACCTTCTCCAGATCTAATCAGAGCCGTCGGATTTCGTTTAAACGCACCAGATTAGATTACTTAACCGAAGAGGTACCAATCCATCCGGGACGTCCAGATCACTTTAGATCTAACGGCCCACGGTGCCGATCCGCCCGAAGCGGTACAGGCAAATCACAACGCGCCACGCGTCACGCCCAGGATCAGCCCCCAGTCAAACTCGTCTAAATGATTTCAAATTCGAAATCCAAATCTCAGATTTTGTACTGATCTTGTAAAATCAATATAAAATCTTCTGTAAGTCCAAAATTTGCAAATAAGATACCATTGGAATCCTTAGGAAATCTAGAATCCAGCAGTACCATAAAATCTTATATTTTATGGGTTCAATTTGAAAATATTTTCAAATTGGAATCAAACTCTATGTTAGCATGTTTAATTCATATCTTGAGAACCAAGTGTCCAAAAATTACAAATTTGTAGTCTCTGGATTCCTTAGAACTTGCAGAACACCTTAGGATCAAGAAAACCCAGAATTGATACGTGCACACACTTTGTGCATCCAAATCTATCCAAATCACTATTTTGACCATATCTTGAGTTCTAAAATTTATTTTAGAATGAATCCATTTGCAGTGACTTAGTATTACTGTAATCTATTCAGTAGCACCACTCCCATATTTTCTAGAACCAGTTCACAATTACTCAATTCTAATATGAGGGTCTGAGTAAATTCTATTATAGGGTCAAAACTACTTCTTTTAGAATTACTCCATTCTACCTAGTGAACCCTTTTATCAAACCTAGTCATTAGTGCTATCTGACCATCATCTTGATCAAGATCATGTCTACTTAGATCTATCTTGGTAAGTGCCTACTTATTCAAATTACAAAAGTGTTATTTGAGTAAAGTGTGAATACCTTCCATCTTAGTTCCACCTTGCTACTATGGTATTGACCAGATCAACATCATAGTACTTCACCAAATCCTACTTACTCATCAGGAACACTAAAGCCATATTCCACACATCACCTAAACCTATCCTATACCTATAGCCATTTACTCATGTCTACTCAATCTTAACCTTACATTGAACTATTCAATTTGCACTTGAGTTAATTGAGTACTTCAATGATATATGAATCCTAGCCTAAGCTTAAGTGTAATATGTACTATTTAAGAATAATTGTTGTCACAACTATTCAATAGTATTGCTATTGCACTATTTTGTCTCTTATGTGAATTACCCACATGAGATATTCCAAGATTCAATATGCTTTAATAAAGCATAAAGATCTCACTCATTATATTTTATCTAATTCATATATGTACTCAAATTGCAATTGTGCTACTTGAGTAGAATATGAATTCATCTCAAACCTAGATTTTGTTAATATGGTGTTGATATAATCCATACCATAGTATGTGTTATACACCATGTTGATCAATAAACCATTTGAGCCATGCCCTCAAATATCAATCTTTATCCAATGCCTACTTAGTTTTGTTCACATGTATTGAACTATTCAACTTGCAAATGTGCTAATTGAGTAGTTCAAGCATTCTTAAAACCTAGCCTAGTACCTAAGTGCAATAGATGCTATTTAGGAGTAATTGTTGTCACATTTACTCAATAGTGTTGTAGTTGCACAAATTGACTCTTGTGCAATTTATTTCACATGAGCCATTCCAAAACTCATTTATGCTTTGATAAAGCATAAAAAAACTTCATCAATCATATTATGCCTAATCCAATTCTCTCTCAAATCATATTGATCCTTCCCAACTAAGCTCTCAAATCCATATCTCACAAATCATGATCCTTTGCCATATCTTTCTTTCTTGTCATAACATCTTAATACATCTAAATTGTTAAACAAACACTTTTCAATTGTTTGATTTGTTTGATTGTGTTTGTATGATGTGTTGATGTTATGTCCCTTCTGTACTATAGTTTGTGCGGAGAATTACGCGCTTAGTTGAGGGAAGAGAAACATCGTGTACTTCAAAAAAGGCAAGTGACACACATGTTCCCTACCCATTTTTGCTTATGCATTAGTATATTCACCTCTCGTAGTATGCATGATAGGTGTTTTACTCAACTGTTTTATCAAATGCTTAGATCCTAGTAGTGTGTAGCTATACCTCAAACCCCACCTGATAGGATGCTAAATACTTTTGTTAATATTGATGCCTTGCTAAGATCACTTGAAAAGTGTTTGTGAAAAGGTTAAGAACTTCAACTAAAATGAAACACCTGGGTGGAATGGTTTGATAAGATGAGGCGAGGTAGGTGGGTTCTGGGACGCAAGCCTCATAAGAGGATGTGGGAACAGAATGCCGCTCGGGATGGCCACCCAGGAATAAAGAGATGACTATGTCTTCCATGCTTAGTGTACTTCCAGTGCAGCCTTATGACATTATGGGCTCTGTCTTGACTGATTAGAATGTGGGAGTGCAACTTGTCGGCAAGAAGTGGTGGTAGTCAAATTATAGGTTGGGAGCGGTGCTTGCCAAGTTAGTTGTCCTCTCCTTCTAAAAGGTCTCGTTTCATTTTATGTATGGGCATACAATGAATCGTAAGGTGAAAGTGCACAACCCTTGCAAGGTGTATAAAACTAATCGATTAGCCGTGTCCTCGGTTATGGACAATTGAGTCTCTAGACATGGAATGTACGGAATAATCTCATCACCGATTCTGAATTATTAAAATTTTGTCTAGAAACCCTAGGCCGGAACTAAGGACCATACACTCCGAGGGGTGGTGGTACCTGAGGTTCCAAACTTTGTTGAGTTGCGCCCAGAACTACATACCGGCCAGTATGTAGCGTATGGGGGTTTTCTTGACCCTTGAAAATTAAAATTTGTTGAAAGAAAGTATTAAAATGGATTATAGGATAAAATTGGCTTTATGCAAATCAGCCTATGAGATCCACCAGCCAAATGTCATTGTAGTATAGTCTTTCCACAAAAATGCCACCAAATATGTGTCATTTGCCAGTACATCATTGTACTGACCCCTCTGGGGCTGCATATTCAAACGTGCAGGTTTTACTGTCGAGTAAGGAACCAGGAGTAGGATCTCGAGACTACATTCCAACACGCCTGCCTGTGGCACGTGATGAAGAATGGAGGCTCACTGCAAATATGCTTTATGCTGTGTACTCGTAAGGTTGAAGACCTATGTAACTAGATTTACGTTGTAATATTGATGCTATTGCAATGATTACTTATTTTGTACTGTGGTGCTATCTACTGATCCAGGGAATGGCACAGATACACAGGAGATTTGCCTTTAGTAAAAGGCGGGTCGTTACACATATGCCCCAGGTTATATCCAAACTTTCATTAGTTTAACACTTTTTGATTTGAGCAACAGAAAACCCCTCAAAAATTCGACCTTTGTCAGCTGTTCTGTTTTGACAGATTTCTACCAATATTTGTGATTGCCGCTTTATCGCTTTCTTTTGAGTTCTTTTGATCATAGAACTTTTGGGGAAGTTGCTACAGTAGTATTTGCTATATATGTGGCGGTTTTGGGTTGAAACCTGAAGCAAAAGGAGGTTGATTATATTTTATGCTTACACTAATGTTGCTAATAGAATTGTGTTTAGTTTTGTATGAAGGAAGTTTTCAAGTGTAGGGATTGGAGAATGATGAGATGAGTTGAAGAATGGACAAAAGCTCAAGCTTGGGGATGCCCATGCATCACCCCAAGAAATATCCAAGAAGTACAAGCATCAAAGCTTGGGGATGCCCCCGAGGCACCCCTTCTTCATCGGCAAAAATCAGGTCACCTTTCAAAACACTATATTTTTATTGCTTCATGCACTATGTGTTTTTCTTGGAGCGTCAGTTGTTTTAGTTTTCTTAGTTGGTTTAGTTTGTTTGTTTGCTGCAATAAATGGTTGGACCCCAACAAATTTTCTTTTGGAGAAGTTGCTTGTTTTCATTTGCAAAGAACGCTCTAGTTTTCACTCTTATCAAAAATCGAGCGTTCTTCTTTTTCTGCTACTGCTTTTGGTTTTCGTTTTCGCCTTGATTTGCATTCAGACCTTGTCATATCTTTTCATCAAGGTGTATTTTTGCCTCTGATCTTCATTGGTTTTCATCAAAAGAGGTGTCTTTAAAAATTTCAAATGGTGTTGGAAAAGAGAAAAAGCTTTGTGCAAAATAGTGGTACAAGAAGGAGCTTGTGTAGACTGCGGCTTAGGCTTTTTCATGTCATGCTTGATGTCTTTTTGATAGTATGCTTAGTGGTTTTGCTGTAGCATGACTTGTCTCAAATAACTGAGATTGCTTAATGAGCCTTTGAAAAAATCATGCGTTGTTTTTATTGTATGGAAGCATTATTTTGGTTTTCTCCTTGATGCTTTATTTGGGTTGACTTGGCGCATGCTCACACATGTTAGACTCTTACAAAGTCGCCATTAGCCTTCATGATCATTTAGTTTTTGACTTTTGATGCAATCTTATGCTTCTTTTAATGTCGCTTTGTCGCTTTGCATGATTATGGCCATTACTGCTCTCTTAGTTGGTCGCTCCCAGTCTTTTGCTAGCCCTCACCTTGTACTGAGTATGAGCTCTACTCATGCATCCAACTCCTAAGAGCCAAGTTTGCCATTGTGTCCACTATAAATTCCTATGCATGGTATTTGTAAGCCATTCCAAAGTAAAATTTTCATGTGCTACCTTTCAAAAACTTTCAAAACAGTTCTCGTTTTGTGACACTGTTTTCAGCTCATGGGGACGTAGTGGTCGGATTTGCTATCTTCCATATTGTCTTATTCCAAAAAGAAAAAAGAAAGAGAAAAAAAGAAAGAAGAAAGGCACTCCTCCATGGTATGTGAATGTTCGTGGGCACCCGATGGAATCGGTTAGCCATGGTTTGTGAAAGGAAAAAAGGTGGGGAGGAGTGCCAAGCTTTATAAAAGAGCACAAAAGTGCCAATCTCTCTCTCAAAAACTTGCTTCGTTTTTGTATGGAAGATAGTAAGAACCCCATTGCCAGTCGTTGACAAAGACAACCACCTCTCAAAACCAATTTTTATCTCTCTGTTTTATAAATGAAAAGCTCTAGCACATGTTTAATCACTGCTTCCCTCTGCGAAGGGCCTTTCTTTTACTTTATGTTGAGTCACCATCTTCTATCTTTATGCACCATTAAGAGAGCATAGTTGTTATTCTGAGTATAATGTGCATTGTCCCAAAGTTTTCATTGATTGATTCATGATCATGGTTTCACTTGTTCTTAAATTATTTGTATCTAGTCACCCTTTTAAACTTGAAGGTGTCCTATGCATTTATGTTTTGCTCTCCATGAAGGACAAGCTGAAAACCATTTGTATGTTTTTCCTTATGATTTGAACACACGTTTGACTTTCATTGTTTCATTTTCATGATCTTTTGTTTGTGTTCATTTGCATGTTTACAACATGGTTGCTAAGTTCTTAGTGTCATGATTATATCTTTCGTGCCCATGTTTTAAGTTCTTATGATCCCAGCTCACAACGCTTACATACATGATCAAGATTGTGTAGGTGCACGTCACCTCAAAAATTATTTCTTTTGTTATCACTTACCTACTCGAGGACGAGCAGGAGTTAAGCTTGGGGATGTTGATACGTTGCAAACGTATCTATAATTTTTGATGCTCCATGCTTGTTTTACACCAATTGCTATATGTTTTGTCTACACTTTGTGATACTTTTATGATTTATTTGGACTAACCTACTAATAGTTGCAAAAGTGCACAATGTTCTTGTTTTACACTTTGATGTGTAGGAATTACCAAGAATACAAGTGGAAACCTTATTGGAGTCAAATTGGGACTTTCCAGAAATCTGTACCAGAACTTTTTTCGAAGATGGTCACGTTACGGGTCGAAGACGGCGTCAAACGGAAAACTCTTCAAATACAAAGTTGTAGAGAATTTCACGGTGAACATTCTGGACATAAAATTCACCTGATTCCGAGTCCGGACGGCCGAGATAAGCCCGCTCCTTTGCAGACCAGGCCTGGGCCGCGCGAGCCCCGTGTGAGGACGCCTGACTCCACCCCTCACGACGCCCCTTCGCCTATATAAAGCCTCGGGACGGAAAACCCTAAGAGAGTCGGCAATTTTCCAGAAAGAGTTCCGCAGTTCCGCCGCCGCCACCGATGAATTTCGGGGGACAGAAGTCTCTGTTCCGGCACCCTGCCGGGACGGGGAAGTGCCCCC
The DNA here is from genome assembly GCA_007115705.1 of Dactylis glomerata. Classification (NCBI taxonomy): domain Eukaryota; kingdom Viridiplantae; phylum Streptophyta; class Magnoliopsida; order Poales; family Poaceae; genus Dactylis; species Dactylis glomerata. The sequence continues at coordinate 242,233 of QXEO01000888.1, forward strand.
GGAGCCATCTCCATCGGTCTCCATCGCCGTCTCCGCCGTCTCCATCGACCTCACCGCCATCTCCATCAACCTTGCTGTCTCCTATGATGAGGAGGGAGTAGTTCATCCCCGGGGCTGAGGGCTCTACCGGTAGCTATGTGGTTCACCTCTCTCTCCCATGATGTGATCTTTATGTGATCGTGAGCTTTGTATCATGTTGAACAAGTACATGTTATTATTCAGATATTTTGTGTACTCTAGTGATGTTATTAAAGTAATCTATTCCTCCTGCTATGGTGTAACGGTGACAGTGTGTGCATCATGGTGGTACTTGGTTTAGGCTATGATTGTGATCTCTTGTGGATTATGAGAATAATTATTGCCATGATAGTTTGAGTGATCTATTCTCCTTTCATGGTGTAATGTTGACAGTGTGTGCACCGTGTTAGTACTTGGTTTAAGTTGCAATGATTTCTATCTTGAATTGTGATTTGATTTGGATATCTCTATGAGTGGTGTTTGTCAAGTACTTGATGAACTTTAAGGGGTGCTTCTGTAGCCACTACACAATGATTAGTGTTATTCAATAGGAGAGTAATTCAGAGTGCCTTAGCAAAGAGAAGTTATTTGTTCAGTCATGTTATATTGTTGGGAGTGTGTCCACTAGTGAAAGTATGATCCCTAGGCCATGTTTCCAAGCTTTGCATACCGTTTACTTGCTATTTTGTTACTTGTTTGCTCGCAGCGATATTTATTTCACATCACGTTTGCTACTTATAATCATCCATACCACTTGTATTTCACTATCTCTTCGCCGAACTAGTGCACCTATACATCTGACAAGTGTATTGGGTGTGTTGGGGACACAAGAGACTTTCTGTATCGTAATTGCAGGGTTGCTTGAGAGGGATAGCTTTGACCTCTAACCTCCCTGAGTTCGATAAACCTTGGGTGATCCACTTAAGGGAAACTTGCTGCTGTTCTACAAACCTCTGCACTTGGAGGCCCAACAAGTGTCTACAAGAATAGAAGTGCGTAGCCATCACACCTCAAAAATTATTCTTTTGTTATCACTTACCTACTCGAGGATGAGCAGGAGTTAAGCTTGGGGATGCTTGATACGTCTCAAACGTATCTATAATTTTTGATGCTCCATGCTTGTTTACACACCATTTGCTTTGTGTTTTGTTACACTTTGTGGCATTTTTATGCATTTTCTGGAACTAACCTACTAACGAGATGCCACAGTGCTAGTTCCCTGTTTTTGCTATTTTTGTGTTTCAGAAAAGCTACACAGGAAATATTCTCGGAATTGGACGAAACAAAAGCCAAACCTTCTATTTTTCCCGATGCATCACGAAGTCCGAAGATGAGACGGAGGGGGGCCAGGAGCCAAGCTCACCCTAGGGTGGCGCGGCCTACCCCTGGCCCGCGCCCCCAGGGGGTGAGGCTAGCTGGCCCACCTCCTGACGCTGCCCTTTCGCCTATATATTCCCCTCGAAGGGAAAAACCTAAAAGACAGATCGCTTTTCCTCGAAACATACTGCAAGCCGCCGCCATCGTCGTCGCGAGATCGGGAGGATCCAGGAGCTCTTCCTGGCACCATGCCAGAGAGGGGAATCCCTGCCGGAGGCCTTCTCCACCACCATGGTCGCCTCCGGAGTGATGTGTGAGTAGTCTAGCTTGGACTACGGGTCCATAGCAGTAGCTAGATGGTCGTCTTCTCTGCCATGTGCTTCATGTTTCGATCTTGTGAGCTGCCCTACATGATCAAGATCATCTTTATGTAATTCTACATGTTGTGTTTGTTGGGATCCGATGAGTATTGGTACTATGCTAAGTTGATGTGCTGAATATTATCTTATGTTATCTCTATGTTATTTATGATCTTGCATGCTCTCCGTTGCTAGTAGATATCTTGGCCGAGTAGATACTAGTGACTCCAAGAGGGAGTATTTATGCTCGATAGTTGGGTTCATGCCTCTAGTAATCTGGGGGAGTGATAGAAACCTCTAAGGTTGTAGATGTGATGTTGCCACAAGGGAGAAAACAACATTCTTGTGTCCAAGGACATTTGCTTTGTTTACTTTATGCACTTTGCTTAATGCAATTATCCGTTGTTCACAACTTAATACCCAATGTTTGCTCGGACGACATTCGGAGGGTGGATTATTAGTCATAGATGCAGTTGGATTACGGTCTATGTATTTTGTTGTAATGCCCAGAGTGAATCTCATAGTGATCCTCATGACATATGTACGTTATCTTTACTCTATCAATTGCCCAACTGTAATTTGTTTACCCAACATGTTGTTATTTATCTTATGGAGAGACACCACTAGTGAACTGTAGACCCTGGTCCAATTTCCTTTACATTGCTATATCGTTGACTTTACTTGCTTATTTACATTCCCGCATACTATTACCTTTTATCACTCGATACGCTCAATTCTTTGTTTACAGCAAACCGGTGAGATTGACAACCTCATCGTAAGTTGGGAGCAAAGTTCTTGGTTGTGTTGTGTGTAGGTTTCACGTTGCTGCTGGTGCAAAGCAAAGCCCTGGACGAGGCGCCTTATAAATTGTCCGGAGCTATCGTGAAGCTAGCAGGCATCACCTTCTGAAGTTTGGCTTTCTCCTACTGGTTCGATAAACCTTGGTTTCACAACTGAGGGAAGACTTGCTGTTGTGCTCATCATACCTTCCTCTTGGGGTTCCCAACGGGGTGTAATCTATACGCCATCATGCCCCTGCGGGTCGCAAAAGGGAGCGCCGCTGAAACACAGAAACACGAAACATGAGCCTAGGAGATCAAAGATCAGAGGGTAAAACTCCGACGGGGTGCTGCCGGTGTGATCTCCACCCCCTCCGATGACTCTACCTTCATCACCATGATGAAGAGGGAGTAGTCCACCTCTGGACTACGGGTTTGTGGCAGTAGCTATTGTATCTCTCTCATATTCTTCATCGTCTTAGCGCCATATGAGCTGCATAACATGATTATGGCCATCTTTGTATCACTTTTGTGGTGGATCTTTCTATGAGTTAATATATGAGATTGCTGTTGTTCTTTAATTTTGGTGTATGAGTAGATGCATATTATGTACCCCGTTCTTGTTTACTTGTTTTGATCAAACATGTTTATGAGAGTGTGTGTAGGGGAACGTGTGCATTAGTTGGAGTAACAGGAGGTGATTATTCTGGGGAGGACAGTCCTTGGGAGTCACTTGGGTGTTTACCTTACTTTGTTACCTCACTAGGGATAAAGAAAATACCATGCTACAGGGGTATCTCTAGCGTGACCTTGTTGAGTATCCGCGACTAGATCAAGTATGTTCTTATTTTAACTTCATGTCATTATGCTTAATGCTATGCTCTGAGTTTATATTAATACCAAGATGATTAGATTAAATTCCCATCTTGGTGGAGTATGAGAGAGATGAATAACCAAAATATCTCTATATAGGACGTGATGCCCATATGAATTCATTTGAATCTAAACTTTGTTGCAATCCGTTATGTCAATTATATGATTCTATGTCCGCCATATCTTTTATGAGAGAGTACATTAGTGAACTCATGAACCCCGGTCCACTTTCAATTATAAGAAACAACTTTCCATTCACTTTATCGCTTTTTTAATTTTAGTTATTATTAATTTAGAAAATATAAAAATATTTCCTTTATTACATTTCACAAACCAAAACACTACAACCATACATTTTACAGTTTATCATTGCATTATATATTACTTTAGTTTGCATATTCCCGCGGCAAAGGATTTTTTGGCGCCGTTGCATTTGCATATTTATTATTTATTATTTAGTATTTCATATTTATTTTCAGTTTTGTATACTTACGCACACCTTGTGCTTGACAACCACTTGGTGATGTTGAGGGCTGATGTCTACGCACGCGTCTGTTCTTGTAGACAGTGTTGGGTCTCCAAGTGCAGAGGTTTGTAGAGCAGCAGCAAGTTTTCCTTAAGTAGATCACCTAAGGTTTATCAAACTCAGGGAGGAGGAGGTCAAAGCTATCCCTCTCAAGCAACCCTGCAATTACAATACAGAAAGTCTCTTGTGTCCCCAACACACCCAATACACTTATCAGATGTATAAGTGCACTAGTTCGGCGAAGAGATAGTGAAATACAAGTAGTAGTGATGATTATAAGTAGTAAATATAATCTGAAATAAATATCGCTGCAAGCAAACATGTAACAAAATGGAAAGTAAATGGTGTTCAATGCTTGGAAACAAGGCCTAGGGATCATACTTTCACTAGTGGACACACTTTCAACAAATATAACATAATTGAACCAATAGATACTAACTTCAATATGCAACTCAAAACAATTCTCCAATGGATAACGAACACTAATCATGTGTAGGGCTACGAAGCACTCCTCAAAGTTCACATGAACCCAAACTAGATTGTCCCACACTGTCACCATGAACACACTAGATGGTTCCAACAAACACCAACAATTCATAGAGACACTAGCCAAAAGAGACACACATAATGCGCACACTGTCACTTTCACATCATGATACAAGGTGTCTCTGGAGATTACAATAATAAAGCACGGGAGTAGCATAATATCTGAATAATAGCATCTACTAATTCAACTGGATACAAAGCTCACAATCACATAAATATCACATCATGGGAGAGAGAGGTGAACCACATAGCTACCGGTAGAGCCCTCAGCCCCGGGGGAGAACTACTCCCTCCTCATCATCGGAGGCAGCAACGGCGATGGAGATGGCGGTGAGGTCGATGGAGACGGCAGAGACGGCGATGGAGATCGATGGAGATGGCTCTGGGGGCACTTCCCCGTCCCGACAGGGTGCCAGAACAGAGACTTATGTCCCCCGAAATTTTTCTTTGATGGCGGCGGCGCTGCGGAACTGTTCTGGGAAAAACATCGACTCCTCTTAGGGTTTCTGTCGGGAGGCTCTTTATAGGCGGAGAGGCGGCGTCAGAGGGCCACTAGGGGGGCCTTACCACCCCTGGGCACGACCAGGAGGGGGGCACACCAGCCCATGGTGAGGGTGCCCTCTGGCCCCCCTCTGGCTCCCGTTCGGTCCTCGTCCTTCCTTCGGGTAAAATAGGAGTTTCGGTCTTCGTTTCGTCCAATTCTGAGAATATTTCCTGTATAGCTTTTCTGAAACACAAAAACAGCAGAAAACAGGGAAATGGCACTGTGGCATCTTGTCAATAGGTTAGTTTCGGAAATCGCATAAAAACGCCACGAAGTATAAACAAAACATGAAGCAAATGGTGTAAAACAAGCATGGAGCATCAAAAATTATAGATACGTTTGAGACGTATCAAGCATCCCCAAGCTTAACTCCTGCTCGTCCTCGAGTAGGTAAGTGATAACAAAAGAATAATTTTTGAGGTGACATGCACCATCACAATCTTGATCATCTATGTAAAGCATAGAGTGCTGGGATCAAAGAACTTAAAACATGGGCATAAGAGACATAATCTTGACAATAAGAACTTAGCAACCATGTTATAACATGAAAAGAAACACAAACGAAAGATCATGAATAATGAAACAATTAAAGTCAAATGTGTGTTCAAATCATATGGTAAAACATAGCAAATGGTTTTCAGCTTGTCCTTCATAGAATAGCAAAACATAAATGCATAGGACACCTTCAAGTTTAAGAGGGCGACTAGATACAAATAATTTAAGAACAAGTGAAACCATAATCATGAATCAATCAATGATAAACTTTGGGACTATGCACATTAAACTCAGAATGGCAACTATGCTCTCTTCGACGGTGCATAAAGGTAGAAGGTGGAGACTCAACATAAAAGTATAAGAAAGACCCTTCGCAAAGGGAAGCAGTGATTGCAAGTTTTATAAACCTTCAAAAATTATGGTACTTACTAGCTTTGAGCTCTCATTGCCCCCATCATAGGCATCTTGAATGGTTAAAGTTAATGCTAGAACAATTATGAGCATATGCTTGACAAATCATAAGTTGAAAACCTCGTGTCCCGTGAAGTACGAATACCCAAACCTCATGCAACTCGACTTAGGGTCCCAAGCAAGCTCTTGTCATTGTAAGTATACACGTATCATCGAGAGCCGCCAATGGGGTACCTCCTTGCCCGATGACATGGAACAAGCCCAAATCAAAATGACAGGACAAACAAACAATGAACACCTCGGGATCTCTTTTATTTACCATTGGTATAGCTTTTTATGTTGAGATGCATCGTCGAATGTCCACTATGGGCATGCTGTAAATTTCCACCATGAATGATGCATGGCTTAGATTAGCGGCCTAGGTGTTTCTCTAACACATATACAAACTCCATGATCCCGCAAGATTCCCAACTTATTTCACATCGCGAGTATCCATAAACAAAAGATCACGATATCAACTCAAATAAGAGAAGTGCAATGTTGAAAGCTTTCCCCATGATGGCATGGTTTGGCTAATTCCCAACTTACAACTTGCAAGCATAACATCAACATAAAAGAGTCACAATGTCAAAATTTTAAAAAAACGAGAAAGTAAAGTGTGCCATCGGGTTCGTGAGAGCTTTACTGACTAATTTTTGCATCACACCAAAAAGATTTTAATTCGAAGGATAGATAAAAGCAAGTCAAATATACTTGGAATAGCAAATTGCTAATAGGTATGTATGGTGGACACATTGGAGTAACTTGGTTTTTGGGAGTTGGATGCACGAGTAGAGCTCATACTCAGTACAAAGTGAGGGCTAGCAAAAGACTGGGAGCGACCAACTAAGAGAGCAATAACAGCCATAATCATGCATAGCAACGAAACATCATTAAGAGAAGCATAAAATGGCATCATAAGTAAAAAAACCAAATGATCATAGAGGCTTATGGCGACTTGTTAGAGTCAAATATGTTGTAAGCATGCGCCAAGTCAACCCAAATAAAGCATCAAAGGAGAAAACCAAATAAGTGCTTCCACATAATAAAAACAACGCATGATTTTTTTCAAAGGATCATTAAGCAATCTCAATCATTTGAGACAAGTCATGCTATAGCAAAAATCACTAAGCATACTATCAAAACGACATCAAACATGGCATGCAAAAGCCTAAGCCGCAGTCTAAACAAGCTCCTTTTTGTACCACTTTTTTGCATAAAACTTTTTCTCTTTTCCAACACCATTCAAACCTTTTTGAAACAATTTTTTTTTATGAATACCAACATAGACCAGAGGTCCAAATACACCTTGATGCAAAGATATAAGAAGATCTGAACAAAAATCAAGGCAAAAAATGAATGCTAAACACAATTCTAGAAAAAGAGAACACTCGTTGAACGATAAGAGTAAAAAACGGAGTGTTCTTGGCAAATGAAAAACGAGTACATCTCCTCCAAAAGAAATTTGTTGGGGTCCAACCATTTATTGCAGCAAATAAAACAAAGGAAAACTGAAAGCAAAAGTAAAGACACTCTAAGAAAAACACATAGAATATGAAGCAATAAAAACATAGTGTCTTGAAAGGTGACCTGATTTTTGCCGATGAAGAAGGGGTGCCTCGGGGGCATCCCCAAGCTTTGACGCTTGTACCTCTTGGATATTTCTTGGGGTGACATGGGCATCCCCAAGCTTGAGCTTTTGTCCATTCTTCATCTCATCTCATCATTCTCCAATCCCTACACTTGAAAACTTCCTTCATACAAAACTTCACACAATTCTATTAGCAACGTTAGCATAAACATAATAGTAAATCGACCCTTTTGGTTCAGGTTTGTAACGACCCGAAAAAAAAATCCCCAATATTAGAATTTCTTGTTATTTTCCTTTTTTCGCGTCATCGTGACGTGTGCATCATCATGCATCTATCATCTTGCATGTTTTTATGAAAACCAAAATTATTTGGTACAATCTTAATTTTATTTTGCTCGTATGGTTCTATATAAACCCTCTTCTTCTTTTCTCATTTTCCAAAAATTAAATTTTAATATTTGCAATCTTTGGAAATTGTTTAAAATCAAAATCAAGTTTGGAAACATGTTTGAAAATCTTCTAGAACCCCTCTTTTCCTCCATCATCTTTGCCGCAAAAGCATGCTGCAAGACAAACAAGAGAATAGACGAAGGAAATCATCAGGAAAAAGAAGAAGAAAAACTCAGTCAGATCCCTTGGTCCCGTTCCTCTGTTGCAACTAGCCCATATCTTTATTTGTCGTCTTTCCCGTACACAGTCACGTAGGAGGCGTGCCTGCACCTTTCCAACCACCGAGCATCACCACCACATCGTTTCCCTTCTTAATCTCCCTAGCCTGCAAACCCTAGCCCCCTTCTTCTCCTAAGCAGCCGCCGCCGCTAGACCCCTCTGTCCCCCTACTCTGCTTCTTCCCCACAAAAATCCACCAAGAGCACCATCGCCATGGTTGTCTTTTTCGCCTCCGACCGCCACTGGTAAACCTTCGCTTCCGGCACCTATCGTCATCCTCCGGCTTCCCCGTCCTCCCGTCGAGCTTCCAGGTGACCGTGCGCATTTCCTAGTCACTCATTGATCCCCTTTTCCCTCTCAGATGCTCTACCGACGGTGACCGTTTTGTTCCTCCGCAGCACCACCTCCGACGCCGGCAAGACGATGCTTTTGGTCGATCTCATTCTACCCTCGCGACCTCATCCTCTGCATCAACTCCTTCCTCGCCTCCAAGTGCTGCTCCGGGCCGGCCGACGACCACGTTCTGACGCACGCATGCGTGCTCTTCTGCAATAGCCGCGCCATGTCTGCAAGCTCCTTTCCGACACCAAGCTCATTGTTTTCATGCACGACGCCGTTCCAGAGGTTTCGGGTCTACATCGCCATTGTCCGCTTTGACTTGAAGCCGAGCTCATCCTCGTCCTGATCAGCCGACCGCCTGTGTTTGCTCTGGTCTCCATCGACAGCAACCATCCCCAGGCCGGCCTCTTCCCATCTGTCAAAAAGGCGTGCTCGGTTTCTTGTACAAGATCTGCCATCTAGCTCAACTGGTCGGTTCCTTTGCACCGCATTCAGAGATGCGGAGTTCAAATCCTTTCCGAGGCAAAGCCTCACCTTTTTATTTCCTGTTTTGTCAGATCCGACATCAACCGGGGCTTGGCCCATCGGAGCTTCTCTATCCGTCGCCGGCGTGCGATGGCTATTATCTGTCGCCACTCGGGCTCAGGTCTGGCCCAGTTTCTATTTTTTTCTCTAAAAATTTCTGCAAGTATTTGAATCTTGCACAATTCATATCTTTTGATTGGTAACTCGAAATAAAAAGTATTTTATATGAAAGTTTATCAGAAAAATGCATAGAATCTGAATATGCCATTCATATACCTCTTTGCATGTCGCATCATGTCGTGTCGTGGTAATTTGTATCTCACTTAATAAATAACATATGGAGTAATTGTGAGTTGCCCATTATGGTATCACCACTTCATTTAATTTTGTGAAGTGCACATGCTTTGTCTTTGCCATGCTAATCAACATTTAAATTTGCCGTGTAGTAAAGAAACTTGAACCATATATGTGTATGTCGGGATTCTGATTCCGCTTAATTTGGATAAGTTGCATTGCATAATAATTGCCATGTCATGCATGCCTTCACATGCTCATGCCGAATCTTTTCCCGTAGTACTAAGTGTTGCATCTGTTGTTTGTTGTAGCGATTTGCTCCTTCTCGGATAGGACGCTTCGTGGTGATGTGAGCAACGACAAGTTCGTTGGGTGTTCTTCGACCTTCTTTTCAGGCGAGCCCTTTTCTCTCTACCCATTTAATACTTTTGCTCTCGCTAGCTCTATATTCTAGCCTTGTGTCGCGATGCTTTGTTCGAGTCACGTGTCCTATCCACCTGTTTATCCAAAGCAAAGTCATAGAACCTTCCATACATCCTATTAACTGTGTGCTTGTGGTCCCAGTTGGCCTTGCGAGTCGTAGGCATCTTCAGGTTGTTGGAGTTGTTTTTATCTTATTGGGTTGGGAAAGTTATCACATGCTCTACTTTATGGATAAATGTTGTTGGAGATATTCATGGCTTACTTTATTGTTAATTATTAAAATTGAATTAAGCAGAGGCATCGGTGAGTCATTTTGCTAGTTTTACGATGGCTCACTTGTGTCCCCTAGGACCCCGAGATCGCATGAACTGTTCTAAGACTGAGCGCTCTAACCAGGCGTGGGTACGTTTACGGGCCTCCCCTCGATCACTGCCAAAATCTACATACTTGTCCAGTGGCCACAACTAGTTCGCGGTGTTTCCATTTGATTTTTGTCGGGCGTGCAGCTCTTGTATCTTATGGTCCGATTTTACTTTGGGGGAAGCCCAGTGAGCCTTGTAACCCCTTGTTTCTTCACTCTCATGTAGGTGCGGGACGACTGCAGGTGGGCACCCTCCCCAGAGAGAGGTTCCAGCCCATTATGCAGCGCCGGTGCAAATAGCTAAGTCTGTTCGGAGATTCGGCCGGACTCTCGATACGGGTTAAACTTAGTTAGGTGGCTTCCTGGACTTGTTTGTAGTGAAGGAGAGTGCGAGTCGTGACCTCCTACTAGCACACCATCGGAAGTGTGCCAATCGTAGGCATCAAGGAGTGATCGTGCATTTGGGCACATTTGGGTAGGGTTAAATCTTTTCGAAATGCCGTGTCCGCGGTTATGGATGACTTGGAGCTGTACTACTCGATCATAGAACAACTTGCACCTGTTGTTTCAATACAAATAAACTTGTGTAGTAAGTTAGCACCACTACAACAACAAACCTGCAATAAAACTTATTAACTGTGTGAGTGTCTTTGCAATTGCTTCCTCGTTGGGTACAAAGGGGCGATACATCGGCTGTGTTATGTTTGGTGTCATTATCTAGTTATTTACTTTTATGCACTCTCTTATCTTATTCTATTTAGACGAAAGTTGTAGTGTGTCTCTGTAGTTTAGTGCTTTTGTTGCCGCTAAGTCCACTGATACGTCTCAAACGTATCTATAATTTTTGATGCTCCATGCTTGTTTTTACACCATTTGCCTTGTGTTTTGTTACACTTCGTGGCGTTTTTATGCGATTTCCGGAACTAACCTATTGACAAGATGCCACAGTGCCAGTTCCCTGTTTTCTGATGTTTTTGTGTTTCAGAAGTGATACACAGGAAATATTCTCGGAATTGGATGAAACAAGTTCCTAAAGTCTTATTTTGCCCGGAAGCTTCCAGAGATCCGAAGAGGCGAAGGAGAGGGGGCACAGGCCAGCCTCACACTAGGCTGGCGTGGCCCAGGCCCTGGCCACGTCGCCTATGTGTGAGGAGGCCTGGGGCCACTCCTGACGACGCCCCTTCGCCTATAAGAAGCCTCGGGATGGAAAACCCTAAGGGAGTCGGCGAAATTTCAAGAACAGTTCCGCAGCGCCGCCGCCGTTGAAGCCAAATTTCGGGGGACAGAGGTCTCTGTTCTGGCACCCTGCCGGGATGGGGAAGTGCCCCCGGAGCCATCTCCATCGGTCTCCATCGCCGTCTCCGCCGTCTCCATCGACCTCACCGCCATCTCCATCAACCTTGCTGTCTCCTATGATGAGGAGGGAGTAGTTCATCCCCGGGGCTGAGGGCTCTACCGGTAGCTATGTGGTTCACCTCTCTCTCCCATGATGTGATCTTTGTGTGATCGTGAGCTTTGTATCATGTTGAATAAGTAGATGTTACTCTTCTTCATTATGTGTACTCTAGTGTGTTATTAAAGTAATCTATTCCTCCTGCCATGGTGTAACGGTGATAGTGCGTGCATCATGGTGGTACTTGGTCTAGGCTACGATTGTGATCTCTTATGGATTATGAGAATAATTATCACTATGATAGTATTGAAGTGATCTATTCCTCCTTTCATGGTGTAATGTTGACAGTGTGTGCACCGTGTTAGTACTTGGTCTAAGTTGCAATAATATCTATCTTGAGTTGTGATTTGATTTGGATATCTCTATGAGTGGTGTTTGTCAAGTACTTGATGAACTTTGAGGAGTGCTTCGTAGCCCTACGCAATATTAGTGTTATTCAATAGGAGAGTAATTCAGAGTACCATAGTGAAGAGAAGTTATTTATTTGCTCAATTATGCTATATTTGTTGGGAGTGTGTCCACTAGTGAAAGTATGATCCCTAGGCCTTGTTTCCAAGCATTGCCCACCGTTTACTCGCTGTTTTGTTACTTGTTTGCTTGCTGCCATTTTTATTCTAGATTGTATTTACTACTTGTAATCATCTATACCACTTGTATTTCACTATCTCTTCGCCAAACTAGTGCACCTATACATCTGACAAGTGTATTGGGTGTGTTGGGGACACAAGAGACTTTCTGTATCGTAATTGAAGGCTTGTTTGAGAGGGATAGCTTTGACCTCTTCCTCCCTGAGTTCGATAAACCTTGGGTGATCCACTTAAGGGAAACTTGCTGCTGCTCTACAAACCTCTGCACTTGGAGGCCCAACACTGTCTACAAGAACAGAAGCGTGTGTAGACATCAAGCTCTTTTCTGGTGCCATTGCCGGGGAGGTAAGATAAAAGGTACTCGCATCCTCCTGTGTGAGTGGTCAGAGTTATTTCCTTTAGATTCTGCAATTATATCTTTTTGTTTCTTGTTTTTATTTTCAATAGTTAGGCTTAATGGAAAATAAAGAGTTCTTTAGTCTTTTTTCTGAGTTTAGATTTGAAGAGGAAATTGAAAAACCTTTGGAGCTTATTTCGCATAGCAATGTTATTAGTACGAATGCTTTGAATCCCGTTATTGCTAATGCTATGGAAAAGTCTAAGCTTGGGGAAGCTGGTTTTGTTATGCATGATATTTTTAGTTCCCCACCTTTAGTGGAGAAAGTTTGCTCTGATGATATTTTATCTCCCATATGTGATGTTTCTAATGACGCTTGTGCTCCTCATCCTTTTGAAATACCTATGAAGATTGTTGAATGTGCTATGAATAACTGCTATTTAGGAGATGGAACTGTCCATCCTGGTGATTATTTGCTTTTTATACATGAATTATGCGAGTTGTTCCAGTGTGCAGGTATTTCAATGAACCAAGTTAAGAAGAAGCTATTCTCTTTATCACTGAAAGGCAGAGCTGAGGAATGGTATAAAACACTGAAGGATGGTCGATTTATTGACTGGGAGGAAATTGTACCTCTCTTTTATTCTAAATTCTATCCTTCTAGTCAGGTTTATAAAGATAGGAATTACATTTATAATTTTCATCCACATGAGGGAGAAAGTATTGCCCAAGAGTGGAAGATTGAAGTTACTAATGCACAAATGTCCTATTCATGATCTTCCTCGTAATATTGTTATTAATAATTTTTATGCAAGGCTTTCAGGATATTACAAGGACTATCTAGATGCATGCTTTGATGGGTCTTTCACAAGCAAGGATGCTGACACCAAGTGGGATCTGCTTGAAACAATTCAAAACAATATTGAAGGTTGGGATAGCGACAACGGTAAAGGATCAGGTATGAATTACGAGTTTGATTGCATTAAGTCTTTCGCTGAAACTGCTAATTTTCAAGATCTTAGTGCTAAGTATGGTCTTGATCCTCAAATTATGGTTGATTGCTTTAAAGCCTTTGCTTCCCATATGAATGTTCCTAAAGGAAATGGGGACGTGTATCATGAACCTTTTAAGGACACTTGCATAGAAAGTGATATTGTTGTTGATGATTGCAATAAACATGCTCAAACTTCTAAAAGTCCTATTTCTTATAAGCATGTTAATTTTTGTGGAATACATAGACCTTGTGAACAGAGTTACAATAAGGAAGATTATTGCATCACCCACGCAAATGAAGAAACCAGTATGTGGCTCAAGGATCTAGATGTGCTTGGTGAAAGGGTTTGTGAGCTTTATCCTTTTCTTTGTGAATTTTGCGGTAAAAAGGGTCACTTTAATTTTCAATGCCCAATTAATCGAACGAGTACCGCAGATTTGTATTGTGATGATAAGATTGCTCTCAATCATCATGATGAGCTTACTTTGTTTTTGAATTGTGAAGAGATATCTAGAAAGATTTCTTTGGTTGATATGAGAGATGTTGATATTAATAACACCCTTCGTGGTTGTCGTCTCTATTGTGCTAAAGACTACCTCGCAAATACTTACTTACAAGATCTTATAAAACATGATGTTTTGCCAAGTTATGACAGGACTAATAGATGTTTCGATCTTATTAATAGAGAGGAGGAATCCTCCAAAGTTTCTTCTGTTGTTTCTGTCAGCAAATCAGATTATGTGGAGAAGATGCCTTTCCCTCCTAAAGAATATGTGGAGAAGATGCCCTTCAAGTCTCTCCTTCCTAAAGGAGAGAGTAAGAAGAGTATGAAGAAGAAGAAGAGGAGTAAAAGGCGAGAGGACACGGTATCTTCCCCTAAGAGTTATGATCCTGCTATAGATTATGATAATTCTGATTGGGATGATGTTCCTATGCCTATTACTTCTGTTAGTGATCATGATTGGGAAAAGCACTCTACTTTTGATATTGAAAATCTTTTTGGTGCCAATTCTAAGGTTAATAATTTTTGTACCATTAGTGCTATCCATGTTCCTTCTTATGATGATATGTTTGATGAATACGCTTTGCGACATAGTAGTTCTCTAGCTTGTGATGATACTGAACCTCTAGTTTATGATGGTTATGATGATGAGTATAATATTTTCAGTTCACCTACTTTTGAGGAGAAAATTAGTTATGATTACAATATGCCTCCTGTTTTTGATGATTATGGTGATGAGAATAATTATTCTGTTGAATCTACTCGTACTACTATTGTTTATGTGGGGAGTATTCATTCTTTTATGCATGTAGCTCGTGATAGGGATGCTTTAAATGATAGTTATATTGTTAGTTCTATTCATGATGCTACTGAAAGTTATTATGAGAGAGGGAAACATGGTTTGATGGATCTTAACAATATTGAGTTTCCCCTCTTTATGTTGCAATTCTTGAAGTTGTACTTGTTTTGCCTTCCTATGCTTTTTTGCTTTGCGCTTTCATGACTTGTCTCTTTACAGGACTATTTTTCATAGGAAGTGGTTTAGATTTAAATGTGTTCCATACTTGCTTTTTGATGCTCTCTATTGCTTTAAGTTTTTATATAGCGCCTTTGCCTCAAGCTCTTATATGGTGCCTACATGAGCATCTTTGCAAATTACTGCGCCTAGCTCACAGGCGTTAAAGAAAAGCACTCTTGGGAGATAACCCATTGTTTTATTTTCAGTACTTTTTCTTTTATTTGAGTCTTGGAAGTTATTACTTCTGTAATAACCGCTCCTTATCCTTTTTATTTTGTTGTTGTGCCAAGAGAAGCCTCTAATTTGAGTGAGGTAAGATTTGGGGATGTTGCTGTCCTGAAACTGTTTTTGGTGCTGCACCGTAAAAATTCGTATAAATTCTCTGTATATCTTTTGGACCTGCGATTTCTTGTGCATATGCCCCAGGTTATATACAAACTTTCGTTAGTTGAACACTTTTTTTATTTGAGCAATAGAAAACCCCTCAAAAATTCGACCTTTGTCAGCTGTTCTGTTTTGACAGATTTCTGCCACTATTCGTTTTTGCCGCTTTATCGCTTTCTTTTTGAGTTCTTTTGATCATGGAACTTTTGGGGAAGTTGCTACAGTAGTATATGCTTTATATGTTGTGGTTTTGGGTTGAAACCTGAAGCAAAAAGAGGTTGATTATATGTTATGCTTGCACTAATGTTGCTAATAGAATTGTGTTTAGTTTTGTATGAAGGAAGTTTTCAAGTGTAGGGATTGGAGAATGATGAGATGAGTTGAAGAATGGATAAAAGCTCAAGCTTGGGGATGCCCATGCATCACCCCGAGAAATATCCAAGAAGTACAAGCGTCAAAGCTTGGGGATGCCCCCGAGGCACCCCCTTCTTCATCGGCAAAAATCAGGTCACCTTTCAAAACACTATATTTTTATTGCTTCATGCACTATGCGTTTTTCTTGGAGCGTCAGTTGTTTTTGTTTTCAGTGTTAGTTTAGTTTAGTTTGCTGCAATAAATGGTTAGATCACATCATGTTTCTTTTGGAGGAGATGAACTCGCTTTTCATTTGCCAAGAACACTCTAGTTTTCACTCTCATCGTTCAACGAGTGTTCTCTTTTTCTGCTACTACGTTTAGCTTGCATTTTTCGCCTTGATTTTTGTTCAGATCTTGTTATATCTTTGCATCAAGGTGTATTTTGACCTCTGATCTATGTTGGTTTTCCTCAAAACAGTCTCCTCAAAAAGGTTTGAATGGTGTTGGAAAAGAGAAAAAGTTTCATGCAAAAAAGTGGTACAAAAAGGAGCTTGTGTAGACTGCGGCCTAGGCTTTTGCATGTCATGCTTGATGTCTTTTTGATAGTATGCTTAGTGGTTTTGCTGTAGCATGACTTGTCTCAAATAACTGAGATTGCTTAATGAGCCTTTGAAAAAAATCATGCGTTGTTTTTATCGTTTGGAAGCATTATTTTGGTTTTCTCCTTGATGCTTTATTTGGGTTGACTTGGTGCATGCTCACACATGTTAGACTCTTACAAAGTCACCAATAGCCTCTATGATCATTTAGTTTTTTACTTTTGATGCCATCTTATGCTTCTTTTAATGTTGCTTTGTCGCTTTGCATGATTATGGCCATTATTGCTCTCTTAGTTGGTCGCTCCCAGTCTTTTGCTAGCCCTCGCCTTGTACTGAGTATGAGCTCTACTCGTGCATCCAACTCCTAAAAACCAAGTTTGCCATTGTGTCCACTATAAACTCCTATGCATGGTATTTGTAAGCCATTCCAAGTAAATTTTCATGTGCTACCTTTCAAAAAACCTTCAAAATACTTCTCGTTTTGTGACACTGTTTTTAGCTCATGGAGACGTAGTGGTCAGATTTTCTATCTTCCATATTGCTTATTCCAAAAAGAAAAGAAAAAGAGAAAAAAGAAAGAAAAAAGGCACTCCTCCATGGTATGTGAATGTTGGTGGGCACCCGATGGAATCGGTTAGCCATCGTTTGTGAAAGGAAAAAAGGTGGGGAGGAGTGCCAAGCTTTATAAAAAAGAGCACAAAAGTGCTGCCAATCTCTCTCTCAAAAACTTGCTTCATTTTTGTATGGAAGATAGTAAGAACCCCATTGCCAGTCGTTGACAAAGACAACCACCTCTCAAAACCAATTTTTATCTCTCTGTTTTACAAATGAAAAGCTCTAGCACATGTTTAATCACTGCTTCCCTCTGCGAAGGGCCTTTCTTTTACTTTTATGTTGAGTCACCACTTTCTACCTTTATGCACCATTAAGAGAGCATAGTTGTCATTCTGAGTATAATGTGCATTGTCCCAAAGTTTATCATTGATTGATTTATGACTATGGTTTCACTTGTTCTCAAATTATTTGTATCTAGTCGCCCTCTTAAACTTGAAGGTGTCCTATGCATTTATGTTTTGCTCTCTTTGAAGGACAAGCTGAAAACCATTTGTATGTTTTTCCTTATGATTTGAACACATGTTTGACTTTCATTGTTTCATTATTCATGATCTTTTGTTTGTGTTCTTTTTCATGTTATAACATGGTTGCTAAGTTTCTTCTATCAAGATTATATCTTTCATGCCCATGTTTTAAGTTCTTTGATCTCAGCACTCAATGCTTTACCTATATGATCAAAGTTGTGATGGTGCATGTCACCTCAAAAATTATTTCTTTTGTTATCACTTACCTACTCGAGGACGAGCAGGAGTTAAGCTTGGGGATGCTGATATGTCTCAAATGTATCTATAATTTTTGATGCTCCATGCTTGTTTTTACACCATTTGCCTTGTGTTTCGTTACACTTCGTGGCGTTTTTATGTGATTTCCGGAACTAACCTATTGAGAAGATGCCACAGTGCTAGTTCCCTGTTTTTTGTTGTTCTTGTGTTTCAGAAGTGATACACAGGAAATATTCTCGGAATTGGACGAAACAAGTCCCTGAAGTCTTATTTTGCCCAGAAGCTTCCAGAGATCCGAAGAGGCGAAGGAGAGGGGCCACAGGCCAGCCTCACTAGGCCGGCGCGGCCTAGGCCCTGGCCGCGCCGCCTAGGTGTGAGGAGGCCTGGGGCCACTCCTGACGATGCCCCTTCGCCTATAAGAAGCCTTGGGACAGAAAACCCTAAGGGAGTCGGCGAAATTTCCAGAACAGTTCCGCAGCGCCGCCGCCGTCGAAGCCAAATTTCGGGGGATAGAAGTCTCTATTCCGGCACCCTGCCGGGACGGGGAAGTGCCCCCGGAGCCATCTCCATCGGTCTCCATTGCCATCTCCGCCGTCTCCATCGACCTCACCGCCATCTCCATCAACCTTGCTGTCTCCTATGATGAGGAGGGAGTAGTTCATCCCCGGGGCTGAGGGCTCTACTGGTAGCTATGTGGTTCACCTCTCTCTCCCATGATGTGATCTTTGTGTGATCGTGAGCTTTGTATCATGTTGAATAAGTAGATGTTACTCTTCTTCATTATGTGTACTCTAGTGTGTTATTAAAGTAATCTATTCCTCCTGCCATGGTGTAACGGTGATAGTGCGTGCATCATGGTGGTACTTGGTCTAGGCTACGATTGTGATCTCTTATGGATTATGAGAATAATTATCACTATGATAGTATTGAAGTGATCTATTCCTCCTTTCATGGTGTAATGTTGACAGTGTGTGCACCGTGTTAGTACTTGGTCTAAGTTGCAATAATATCTATCTTGAGTTGTGATTTGATTTGGATATCTCTATGAGTGGTGTTTGTCAAGTACTTGATGAACTTTGAGGAGTGCTTCGTAGCTCTACGCAATGATTAGTGTTATTCAATAGGAGAGTAATTCAGAGTACCATAGTGAAGAGAAGTTATTTATTTGCTCAATTATGTTATATTTGTTGGGAGTGTGTCCACTAGTGAAAGTATGATCCCTAGGCCTTGTTTCCAAGCATTGCACATCGTTTACTCGCTGTTTTGTTACTTGTTTGCTTGCTGCCATTTTTATTCCAGATTGTATTTACTACTTGTAATCATCTATACCACTTGTATTTCACTATCTCTTCACCGAACTAGTGCACCTATACATCTGACAAGTGTATTGGGTGTGTTGGGGACACAAGAGACTTTCTGTATCGTAATTGCAGGGTTGTTTGAGAGGGATAGCTTTGACCTCTTCCTCCCTGAGTTCGATAAACCTTGGGTGATCCACTTAAGGGAAACTTGCTGCTGCTCTACAAACCTCTGCACTTGGAGGCCCAACACTATCTACAAGAACAGAAGCGTGTGTAGACATCATCCACCATATAGCCCATAGGCGAGCACAGCTGAATTCCAGTCTCGGGAGTACGTGCCTCAGTACTCACCCTCATTTTTTTCTTTTTCCTTTCTCTTTCTCCCTCCTTTTTTGGCAACCGTTGGCCCGATCTTCACAGGTATGGGAGCACCGACGTTAGCAAGGTTACCCTTCCGGCTTGGCCTGGGCAGGGTTTGGACGCCATCGTTTATCTTCAGGCCTCTTAGGCCCATTTGTATTCTTGTCCGTACTCGGATGATATTTGCTTTATGTATGATTTGGATCTTTGTATGTATATTTGGATATTTTGACTCGTGGAGTCTTCGTGGTTATATTATATATTATTTTGTGGGTTCCATCGTGAACTTGTGTAATGCTGCTACTCGATTCCACCCGCATCACGTGCATGCTCCAACATGCACGAGGCGCTTGGTGGTGCATTTCCAAAGCGACATCATGTAGATTGTGGTGTGTTCGCTATCATCTGCAAGGTGCCGGTTTTTGGGGCGTCACAAGTGGTATCAGAGCCTAGGTTTTCTCGATACCCACGGGTCCAGTCTGCCTATAGGATAACCTTGCCAATGGACGTTGTTAAGTCTTCTATCAAAACTATTTTGTTAAAAATGAGTCGGATAGATCTAAGTAGGTCTGCATTTTACTCCTTACCTATGTGCTTCTCTCCTCTTACCTTTGCGAGTTTTGAGTCCTCTCTCTTACCTACTTCTATGAGTTTAGGTTCCCACGTGGGTGGACGATCTCTTGCCTTTACCCTAATAGGACCGTTCTTCGGAAGTTCATCATCGTCAGTGTGAGCAAGAATCCATTGTTGGTGGTGTCGAGAAGGAACCTCTTGTTGGTGGTGTCGACCAGTTCAACACGGCACATGAAGATCCGATAGTTTAACCAACTCTTCTCCCCTACACGAGCGTGGATCTCGGGGCGAGATCCCTTGTTAGTGGTGTCGATTATAACAACCCGAAAAAAAATTCCCCAATATTAGAATTTCTTGTTATTTTCCTTTTTTGCGTCATCGTGACGTGTGTGTCATCATGCATCTATCATCTTGCATGTTTTTATGAAAACCAAAATTATTTGGTACAATCTTAATTTTATTTTGCTCGTATGGTTCTATATAAACCCTCTTCTTCTTTTCTCATTTTCCAAAATAAAATTTTAATATTTGCAATCTTTGGAAATTGTTTAAAATCAAAATCAAGTTTGGAAACATGTTTGCAAATCTTCTAGAACCCCTCTTTTCCTCCATCATCTTTGCCCCAAAAGCATGCTGCAAGACAAACAAGAGAATAGATGAAGGAAATCATCAGGAAAAAGAAGAAGAAAAACTCAGCCGGATCCCTTGGTCCCGTTCCTCTGTTGCAACCAGCCCGTATCTTTATTTGTCGTCTTTCCCATACACAGTCATGCAGGAGGCGTTCCTGCACCTTTCCAACCACCTTGCATCACCACCACATCATTTCCCTTCTTAATCTCCCTAGCCTGCAAATCCTAGCCCCCTTCTTCTCCTAAGCAGCCGCCGCCGCCAGACCCCTCCGTCCCCCTACTCTGCTTCTTCCCCACAAAAATCCACCGAGAGCACCATCGCCATGGTCGTCTTTTTCGCCTCCGACCGCCGCTGGTAAACCTTCGCTTCCGGCGCCTGTCGTTATCCTCCGGCTTCCCCGTCCTCCCGTCGAGCTTCCAGGTGACCGTGCGCATTTCCTAGCCACTCCTTGATCCCCTTTTCCCTCTCAGATGCTCTACCGATGGTGACCGTTTTGTTCCTCCGCAGCACCGCCTCCGATGCCGGCAAGACAACGCTTTTGGTCGATCTCATTCTACCCTCGCGACCTCATCCTCTGCATCAATTCCTTTCCCGCCTCCAAGTGCTGCTCCAGGCCGGCCGACGACCACGTTCTGACGCACGCATGCGTGCTCTTCTGCAACAGCCGCGCCATGTGTGCAAGCTCCTTTCCGACACCAAGCTCGCTGTTTTCGTGCGCGACGCCGTTCCGGAGGTTGCGGGTCTACATCGCCATCGTCCGCTTTGACTTGAAGCCGAGCTCATCCTCGTCCTGATCAGCCGACCACCCGTGTTTGCTCTGGTCTCCATCGACAGCAACCATCCCCAGGCCGGCCTCTTCCCATCTTTCAAAAAGGCGTGCTCGGTTTCCTATACAAGATCTGCCATCTAGCTCAACTGGTCGGTTCCTTTGCACCGCATTCAGAGAGGCGGAGTTCAAATCCTTTCCGAGGCAAAGCATCACCTTTTTATTTCCTGTTTTGTCAGATCTGACATCAACCGGGGCTTGGCCCATCAGAGCTTCTCTATCCATCGCCAGCGTGCGACGGCTATTATCTATCGCCACCCGGGCTCAGGTCTGGCCCAGTTTCTATTTTTTTCTCTAAAAATTTCTGCAAGTATTTGAATCTTGCACAATTCATATCTTTTGTTTGGTAACTCGAAATAAAAAGTATTTTATATGAAAGTTTATCAGAAAAATGCATAAAATCTGAATATGCCATTCATATACCTGTTTGCAAGTCGCATAATGTCGTGCCGTGGTAATTTGTATCTCACTTAATAAATAACATATGGAGTAATTGTGAGTTGCCAATTATGGTATCACCACTTCATTTAATTTTGTGAAGTGCACATGCTTTGTCTTTGCCATGCTAATCAACATTTAAATTTGCCGTGTAGTAAAGAAACTTGAACCATATATGTGTATGTCGGGATTCTGATTCCGCTTAATTTGGATAAGTTGCATTGCATAATAATTGCCATGTCATGCATGCCTTCACATGCTCATGCCAAATCTTTTCCCGTAGTACTAAGTGTTGCATCCGTTATTTGTTGTAGCGATTTGCTCCTTCTCGGATAGGACGCTTCGTGGTGATGTGAGCAACGACAAGTTCTTTGGGTGTTGTTTGACCTTCTTTTCAGGCGAGCCCTTTTCTCTCTACCCATTTAATACTTTTGCTCTCGCTAGCTCTATATTCTAGCCTTGTGTCGCGATGCTTTGTTTGAGTCACGTGTCCTATCCACCTGTTTATCCAAAGCAAAGCCATAGAACCTTCCATACATCCTATTAACTGTGTGCTTGTGGTCCCAGTTGGCCTTGCGAGTCGTAGGCATCTTCAGGTTGTTGAAGTTGTTTTTATCTTATTGGGTTGGGAAAGTTATCACATGCTCTACTTTATGGATAAATGTTGTTGGAGATATTCATGGCTTACTTTATTGTTAATTATTAAAATTGAATTAAGCAGAGGCATCGGTGAGTCATTTTGCCGGTTTTACGATGGCTCACTTGTGTCCCCTAGGACTCCGAGATCGCATGAACTGTTCTAAGACTGAGCACTCTAACCAGGTGTGGGTACGTTTACGGGCCTCCCCTCGATCACTGCCGGAATCTACATACCTATCCAGTGGCCACAACTAGTTCGCGCTGTTTCCATTTGATTTTTGTCGGGCGTGTAGCTCTTGTATCTTATGGTCCGATTTTACTTTGGGGGAAGGCCAGTGAGCCTTGTAACCCCTTGTTTCTGCACGCTCGTGTAGGTGCGGGACGACTGCAGGTGGGCACCCTCCCCAGAGAGAGGTTCCAGCCCATTATGCAGCGCCGACGCAAATAGCTAAGTCCGTTCGGAGATTCGGCCGGACTCTCGATACGGGTTAAACTTAGTTAGGTGGCTTCCTGGACTTGTTTGTAGTGAAGAAGAGTGCGAGTCGTGACCTCCTGCCAGCACACCATCGGAAGTGTGCCAATCGTAGGCATCAAGGAGTAATCATGCGTTTGGGTACATTTGGACACCCCTGCAGGGTAAAATCTTTTCAAAAAGCCGTGTCCGCGGTTATGGATGACTTGGAGCTGTACTACTCGATCATAGAACAACTTCACCTGTTGTTTCAATACAAATAAACTTGTGTAGTAAGTTAGCACCACTACAACAACAAACCTGCAATAAAACTTGTTAACTGTGTGAGTGCCTTTGCAATTGCTTCCTCGTTGGGTACGAAGGGGCGATACATCGGCTGGGTTATGTTTGGTGTCAGTATCTAGTTGTTTACTTTTATGCGCTCTCTTATCTTATTCTATTTAGACGAAAGTTGTAGTGTGTCTCTGTAGTTTAGTGCTTTTGTTGCCGCTAAGTCCACCATATAGCCCGTAGGCGAGCACAGCTGAATTCCAGTCTCGCGAGTACGTGCCTCGGTACTCACCCTCGTTTTTCTTCTTTTTCATTTCTCTTTCTCCCTCCTTTTTCGGCAACCGTTGGCCCGATCTTCACAGGTATGGGAGCACCGACGTTAGCAAGGTTACCCTTCCGGCTTGTCCTGGGCAGGGTTTGGACGCCATCGTTTATCTTCAGGCCTCTTAGGCCCATTTGTATTCTTGTCCGTACTCGGATGCTATTTGCTTTATGTATGATTTAGATCTTTGTATGTATATTTGGATATTTTGACTCGTGGAGTCTTCGTGGTTATATTATATATTCTTTTGTGGGTTCCATCGTGAACTTGTGTAATGCTGCTACTCGATTCCACCCGCATCACGTGCACGCTCCAACATGCATGAGGCGCTTGGTGGTGCGTTTCCAAAGCGACATCATGTAGATTGTGGCGTGTTCGCTATTATCTGCAAGGTGCCGGTTTTTGCGGCGTCACAAGGTTTCAACTCAAAAACACCACATATAAAGCATATACTACTGTAGCAACTTCCCCAAAAGTTCCGTGATCAGAAGAACTCAAAAAGAAAGCGATCGAGAGGCAAACACAAATAGTGGCAGAAAGCTGTCAAAACAGAACAACTGACAAAGATTGATTTTTTCGAGGACCTTCTCTTGCTCAAATCAAAAAGTGCAAAACTAATTAAAGTTTGGATATAACCTGGGGCATATGCACAAGAAATCACAGATCAAAAAGATATTCTGAGAATTTTCACGAATTTTTACGGTGCAGCACCGAAATCTGTTTCAGGACAGCAGCTTCCCCAAATCTTACCTCCCTCAAATTAGAGGTTCTTCTTGGCACAACAACGAAATAAAAATGATAAGGAGAGGTCATTACAGTAGTAATAACTTCCAAAACTCAAATAAAAGGAAAAGTACTGAAAAGAAAACAATGGGTTATCTCCCAAGAGTGCTTTTTTTAACGCCTTTGAGCTAGGCGCAGTAATTTGAAAAGATGCTCATGTAGGCGCCATAAAAGAGCTTAAGGCAAAGGCACCATAAAGGAACTTGAAGCAAGAGAGAGCATCAAAAAGCAAATATGAAACACATTTAAATCTAAACCACTTCTTATGCATAGGAATCTTGTAAGAAAATAAATCAACGAGGCACATAGTAGCAAACATGGATAGATAAAATAAGTGCAACTTCAAGATTTGCAACATAAAGAGGGGAAACTTAATATTATTGAGATCCATCAAACCATATTTCCCTCTCTCATAGTAACTTTTAGTAGCATCATGAGTAGAATTAACAATATAACTATCACATAAAACATCCCTATCATGAGCCACATGCACAAAAGAGTTAATACTCCCCACATGATGCTAATATTCAACAAAATTATTCTCATCACCATAATCATCAAAAATAGGAGGCATATTGTAATCATACCTTGTTTCCTCCTCGATAGTAGGTGAACTGAAAATATTATACTCATCACTGTAATCATCATAAGCAATAGAATAGCTATCTTCCAAAGCGTATTCATCAAACATATCATCATAGGAAGGAACATGGATAGTACTAATGGTGCAACAATTATTAACCTCATAATTTCAAAATTGGTACCAAAAAGATTTTCAATATCGAAAGTAGAGTGCTTTTCCCAATCATGATCACTAACATAGGTAACAGGCATAAGAACATCATCAAGTTCAGAATCATCATAATCTATAATAGGATCAACATGCTTAGGGGAAGATACCGTTTCCTCTCTCATTTCACTCTTCTTCTTCTTCTTACTCTTCTTACTCTCTTCTTTAGGAGGGAGAGGCTTGAAAGGCATCCTCTCCACATAATCTGGTTTACTGACAGAAACAATAGAAGAAACTTTGGAGGATTCCTCCTCTCTATTAATAAGATGGAAACATATATTAGTCCTGTCATAGCTTGGCAAAACATCATGTTTTATAACATTTTGTATGTAAGTATTTGCGAGGCAATCTTTAACACAATAAAGACGACAACCCTGCAGGATGCTAATATTTTTAAAAACGCTCATATCTACCAAAGAAGTTTTTCTAGATAACTCTTCACACCCCAAAAACAAAGTAAGCTCATCATGCTGATTGAGAGTGATCTTGTCATCACAATACAAACTTGTGGTACTCATTCGATTAGAAGGGTCACTATTATGGCCTGAGCATTGAAAATTAAAATGACCCTTGTCATGGCAAAGTTCACAAATAAAAGGATAAAGATCCCAAACCTTTTTACCAAGCTCATCTAGAGCCTTATCCCACATTCGGGTTTCTTCATTCCTGTGGTGGATACAATAATCTTCTTTGTCGTGACTCTGTTCACAAGGTCTAAGTACTCCACAAAAATTAACATGCTTATAAGAAATAGTACTTTCAGAAGTTTGAGCATGTTCCCTTGGGAACATTAATATGAGAAGCAAGGGCTTTAAAGCAATCAACCATAATTTGAGGATCAAGACCATATTTAGCACTAAGCTCTTGAAAATCAGCAGTTTCAGCGAAAGACTTAATGCAATCATACTCATAATTTATACCTGATCCTTTACCTTTGTCGCTATCCCAATCTTCAATATTGTTTTGAATTGTGTCAAGCAGATCCCACTTGGTGTCAACCTCCTTGCTTGTGAAAGACCCATCAAAGCATGCATCTAGATAGTCCTATTAATATCCTGAAAGCCTTACATAAAAATTATTAATAACAATATTACGGGGAAGATCATGAATGGGACATTTGAGCATTAGTGACTTCAATCTTCCCCACGCTTGGGCAATGCTTTCTCCATCATGAGGATGAAAATTACAAATATAATTCCTATCTTTATGAACCTCATGAGAAGGATAGAATTTAGAATAAAAGAGAGGTACAATTTCCTCCCAGCCAATAGGTCGGCCATCATTCAGCGTGTTAAACCATTCCGCCGCTCTGCCCTTCAGTGATAAAGAAAATAGCTTCCTCTTAACTTCACCTGTAGAAATACCTGCACACTTGAACAACTCGCATAATTCATGTATAAAGAGGAAATGATCACCGGGATGGACAGTTCCATCCCCTAGATAACAGTTATTCATAGCACGTTCAACAATTTCCATAGGTATTTTAAAAGGACGAGGATCACAAACATCATTAGAATCATCACATATGGGAGATAAAATATCATCAGAGCAAACTTTCTCCACTAAAGTTGGGGAACTAAAAATATCATGCTTAACAAAACCAGCTTCCCCAAGCTTAGACCTTTCCATGGCATTAGCAACAACGGTATTCAAAGTATTCATACTAACAACATTGCTATTAGCATGCGAATAAAGCTCCAAAAGTTTTTCAAAAACTTCAAATCTAAACTCAGGAAAAATACTATAGAACTCTTTATTTTCCATTAAGCCTAGCTAGTAAAAATAAAAACAAGAAACAAAAAGATATAATTGCAGAATCTAAAGAAAATAACTTCGAGCACTCACCAGCAACTAAAAGACTTAGTAGCCAAAGGATGTGAGTATCTTTTACCTTACCTCCCCGGCAACGATGCCAGAAAAGAGCTTGATGT
Organism: Dactylis glomerata; assembly: GCA_007115705.1. NCBI lineage: Eukaryota > Viridiplantae > Streptophyta > Magnoliopsida > Poales > Poaceae > Dactylis > Dactylis glomerata. The sequence continues at coordinate 269,244 of QXEO01000888.1, forward strand.
CTATGCACGCGTCTGTTCTTGTAGATAGTGTTGGGCCTCCAAGTGCAGAGGTTTGTAGAGCAACAGCAAGTTTCCCTTAAGTGGATCACCCAAGGTTTATCGAACACAGGGAGGAGAAGGTCAAAGTTATCCCTCTCAAGCAACCCTGCAATTACAATACATAAAGTCTCTTGTATCCCCAACACACCCAATACACTTTTCAGATGTATAGGTGCACTAGTTCGGCGAAGAGATAGTGAAATATAAGTAGTAGTGATGATTATAAGTAGTAAATATAATCTGAAATAAATATCACTATGAGCAAACATGTAACAAAACAGAAAGTAAATGGTGTTCAATGCTTGGAAACAAGGCCTAGGGATCATACTTTCACTAGTGGATACTCTCTCAACAAATATAACATAATTGAACCAATAAATACTAACTTCAATATGCAACTCAAAATAATTCTCCAATGGATAACAAACACTAATCATGCGTAGGGCTACGAAGCACTCCTCAAAGTTCGCATGTACCCAAACTAGATTGTCCCACACTGTCACCGTGAACGCACTAGATGGTTCCAACAAACACCAACAATTCATAGAGACACTAGCCAAAAGAGACACACATAATGCGCACACTGTCACCTTCACATCATGATACAAGGTGTCTCCGAAGATTACAATAATAAAGCACGGGAGTAGCATAATATCTGAATAATAGCATCTACCAATTCAACTAGATACAAAGCTCACGATCACATAAATATCACATCATGGGAGAGAGAGGTGAACCACATAGCTACCGGTAGAGCCCTCAGCCCCGGGGGAGAACTACTCCCTCCTCATCATTGGAGGCAGCAACGGCGATGGAGATGGCGGTGAGGTCGATGGAGATGGCGGAGACGGCGATGGAGACCGATGGAGATGGCTCCGGGGGCACTTCCCCATCCCGGAAGGGTGTCGGAACAGAGACTTCTATCCCCCAAAATTTGTCTTCGATGGCGGCGGCGCTGCAGAACTGTTCTAGGAAAAACGCCGACTCCTCTTAGGGTTTTCTATCGGGAGGCTCTTTATAGGCGGAGAGGCGGCGTCAGAGGGCCACCAGGGGGGCCTCACCACCACTAGGCACGACCAGGAGGGGGTGCGCCAGCCCATGGTGAGGGTGCCCTCTGGTCCCCCTTTGGCTCCCATTCGGTCCTTGTCCTTCCTTCGGGTAAAATAGGAGTTTCGGTCTTCGTTTTGTCCAATTCCGAGAATATTTCCTATGTAGCTTTTCTGAAACACAAAAACAGCAGAAAACAGGGAACTGGCACTGTGGCATCTTGTCAATAGGTTAGTTCCGGAAATCGCATAAAAACACCACGAAGTGTAAACAAAACATGAAGCAAATGTTGTAAAACAAGCATGGAGCATCAAAAATTATAGATACGTTTGAGACACATCAAGGGCACAAAACAATTTTATTTTACTTTGCAGGTTGTTTGAAGAGGGACAGGAAGGATCCTTATACACACAACACAGTTCCCCGAGAGTTGATATAAACCCTCGAGTCACCTTAGTGGGGAACATCAAGCTTCCCTATGCTCAACAATCTACTATTGGAGTGTCAACCTAGTGAAGCATCACGTATTCAGGGAACTCAGGATAGTTGTCATCATCATCTTCTTCTTCATTGTCTTCCATTGTAACCCCTATTTCTCCATGCTTGGTCCAACAATTATAGCTGGGCATAAAACTATGCTGAAGCAAGTGGATATGAAGGGTTCTTGAGGAAGAGTAATCCTTCTGATTCTTATAGACACTACATGGACAGACAACAAAACCATTACGCTTGTTCACATCAGCCACACGGAGGAAACCCTGCAAGCCGTAATAACTCGCCAGAGAGTCGGTTACTATACATTCATTGCCGGTTCATCTACATTATTATATAAGTAGCCCAGCTATTCTACAACCGGTTATAGATTAAGGATCTACAACCGATTCTGAACTTTCTTGGACACACGCTTGAACTTCTCGCTACAGTAGATGCTAAACAGTCTTGAACTTCTCGCTATAGTACATGTGATCTAGGTGTTTTGATTGTAGTTTTTGAACCGTTTATCAGATTTACGCAAATGATATACCGTTACAAAGCTTATCAAATTTTGAAACTTTTTTGGTTTAGAAGTTTTTCGAAATTCTATATATTTTTAAAGTTATTTCAAAAACTACCAATCAGAATTCCGCGTCTATTTGTATTTTCGGAGACTATTTCAATCGTGGTTTTCATACCGTTCATCCGAATGATGCATATGATATACCGTTGGATTCGCAGTGAAATTGCACAATTTATTCAATTTAAGTGTTTCTCGAAATTTTGGACGGTTTAAAAGTACTTTCAAATATGGTAAACAATGATTTCACAGATTTTTTATTTTGCGAACACTATTTTGCTTGTAATTTTCAAACTGTTTATCCGATTGATGCAAATGATATGGTATTAGAAAGCTATAGATTAGGCGCAACTTTTTTGTGCTGATCATATTTGCGGATATCTTTCCATTTAAGAGCAGTTTTGAATATAGGTGATTCGGATTTCCGAATTTCTCAATTTTGCATGCATTGTTTTTGCAATTACTTCTAAATGACTTATCAGAACGAAGTAAATGATACACCGTTTGAAAGATATTAAAATTCCGCAACTTATTTGTCAAGGTGATGTTTTCAAATTTTGCACCATTTAGGAATTATTTTCAAGAATTGTAAATAATACAAACTACGCCGATATGCGAGCGATTTCAATTTAACATGGCTATGGTGGTTGTGTGGGGCATGACGCCATGTATAAGAGAAAGTAGACTGATATCATTGTATATTAAGTATTTATGTAGTTTACTTGTGCAACCGGGATATATAGAAAAGATTTTAATCGGTAGGATTTCCGCTTGAAAAAAAAACATAGTACTTGAACTGTTTCTCACATGCAGCTGAACTGCTCGGGATGTGTAACTGAACTTCTGTTAAGATTAAATTAAATTTTAACAAAATTTAACTTCTTAATTTGTTGCAATCAAACTTTCCTCTTGTTCAAAGTAAACTTTCACTTAGTATAAACAGAAATTTCCACTGTGGTAAAAAAGAAATCCAACAAAAGTGAAAATTCTACCGTGTTCTAGGTGAATTGATGCGATTAGTGCATCCAAACTTCCTAGAGTTGCATACCTGAACTGCCTGGTTAGTGCGCCTAAACTATCCTGAGTCACGTTCTCTGAACTGCCATGTTAGTGCACTTGAACTGCCTGAATCAAGTTGGTGAACTGCATCGTTGGTGCACTTGAACTTCCTGAAGGTCCGCCAGCCTATACTTCACTCATTTGTGCGCTTGAACTTCTCAGAGTTGCGGACCTAAATTTCTCAAGCTAGTGCAACTTTACTTCTTGGAGTCGCGTACTGCGGTTTGAGTTTTCTAAACTACCTCATTAGTGACTTGAACTTTTCGAAGTTCCGCCCACCTGTACTTCTCTCGTTAGTGCGCCTGGACATTTCATAGTAGCGTTCCTGAACTTCCCATGCTAGTGCACCTGAACTGCTTTGAGTCATGTATCACGATTAAGTTTTATAAAATGCCTTGCTAGTACACCTGAACTACCTCTCGCCACCACCTGTACTTCCCTCGTAAGCCCACCGGAACTTCCATAGTAAATACTCTTGAACTTCTCGCTATAGTACATGAGACTACAATGTTTTGATCATAGTTTTTTAACCATTTATGAGATTTGTGCAAATTATATACCGTTGAAAAGCTTATCAAATTGCGAAACTTTTTTGTTTTGACAGTTTTTCGAAATTTTATGTATTTTTCAAGTTATCTGAAAAAAGAATAATCAGATTTTCACATAATTTCGTATTTTCAGAAAGTAATTTGGCCATTTTCACATCGTTTATTGGAATGATGCATATGATATACCGTTGGATTCTTAAGAAAATTGCGCAACTTATTCATCTGAAATGTTTTTCAAAATTTGGAAAAGATTAAAAGTAATTTTAAATATACGAACCATTTGTTTCACGGATTTTTCCATATCGAGCAGTATTTTGCTCTTCATTTTCCAACCATTTATATCCGATTGATGCTCATGATATATCATTGGAAAGCTATAGATTAGGCGCAACTTTATTGTATTTCTTAATTTTTCAAAAAAGTTACAGTTTAAGAGCAGATTCGAATATACAAAATTTGGATTTCCGAACATCTCATATAGAACATAACATTTTTTGAAGAGTAAAATACATCTACAGTCACTAAACTTGTCTCGTATTCTCAAAATGGTCACTGTATTTAAAAAAGTGAAAGTTAAGGTCACTAAATACTTTTTTGTTAGTCAGTACGGTCACTGCGGCCATTTAGGTACGTTTAGCGCCGACGTGGCATACGATTGACTGGATTTACTAGACCCGTGTGAGACCACGCACCCGAGTGAGGGCTTCTTTGCAAAATTACCAGCAGGTGGTGGCCCCATCTAGATACGCACCATCCCTAACTAATCGGATCAGTCGACAGGGGAGGAAGAGACGCGAGGCGGAGCCATTGCTGCTCTTCGTTGCGACGTCGCGCCACCGCGATGATACCCTCCGCCTCGCCTCCACGCAGGTGCCCTCCGCAACGCCGGATGTCGCTTTCGTCCCCTCCGATGCGACGCGTTCGCCCCCTGCGCATTGGCATCACATCTGTCCCGCGTCGCCATGTCTGTGCCATCCACGACGCCGCCGTGTCCGTGCCCTCCACAGCGTTGCTTCCTTTGTCTTGTGTTGGTTGTACTCTCCGCCGTTTCTCTCCATGGCTGCATCTAGCTCGTTGGGTACCAGAATGGTGCAATTGAAGATGGAATCGATGCAACGTTGTTGCTGGCTGCTCTGAACAGTCTGATACCCTGCATTTTGAGAAACGCGCATGTTTACTAGGATGTTAAGTAGGTGAGAGCTGGGCTGCCTTATGTGCTATTGCAGTTTGGCTGCCACCGATCTATGGCACCATTTTTGAAATTTGTAACGAGACTATGTACATGTTCCTGTCAGTATAATGAATAAAATTGTGAAGCTGCTGAAGATTGTGTTGTATCTGTGATGAAGAAATGAGTTTCATGTACTCATGTTTGTATGCTGTGACAAGCAAATGGAGTTATGCATAAGATCTCAGATTTATTTCAGCATGTGCAATCAACAACCAAATAAGAAGTATGAACTGAATAACATTGGCTTTCATGATATGGAAGAAAATAATGTTGTTTCTTATTTAAAAAAGGAAGCTAGAACAGTCAAATCTGAAATTGCTGGTACAGTTCCCGTTATCTCAAAATTGAGATGACTTGCAACACTAAGTAACAGTTATAGTGCAACACTCTCATTATACTAGAACCAAAGAACTTGATGTAAAGCATTAGTGTATAAGTTTATATTGCAACATTTTTATTTTCACAACCTATAGAGCCAGAATACATACTAGAAAATACCACAATACAATGTAGCTTCCAATAACCTTTTTAAGATAATTATTCACGTGATGCTTAACCACATGATTTTTAGCTCTGTATGCAAAATGACAATCAAATTGACATAGTTCAACTCACACAATCAAACTGACATAGTTCAGAGCTTAACCGCAATTCTAAATAGAGAACACACAGACAAAGACGTAGTTCAACTGACATAGCAAACTAAAATAATTCAACTGACACTTGACAAACTACCATAGTTCAGCTTTAACTAACACATAACTTAACAGACTGACATAGTTTCGGTGGATGACTACATCACCGAAGCTCATCAAACATCGACACCTTCTTTGATTTCTTTGCTGCCATTGCTTCCTTCATAGCCTTGCTCTCTTCAGCTGCTCTCTTCTTTGCTTCTGCTTGCATAGATTTCTTCTCAGTAGCTGCAACTCTCTTTGCTTCCTTCTGTCTTGCAGCCTCTTCTTTCTTTGCAGCTTGTTCTTCCTTTTTCTTCTGTGCAGCCAACATCTTCTTCTGTTGTGTCTCCTCTGCTTTCAACTTTGCAATCTGCGCTTTTAGTGCTAAGGCCTCTTCTTCTTTCCTAATTCATTGCAGCTTCTTTCTTCTCAGCAGCTGCACTATTCTTAGCTTGCTTTATTGCTTCTACCTCTCTTGCCAAATCTCCCTGTCTTGGTTGTGCTGAACTGCAACTGGTGTGACTGGCATTTTCCCGAGCAGCTATGATAAAAGATGATTCAGGAAGTGGCTCAAACTGTGGCTCCGCGCGAACGGGTCTCTGCAGAAATAAAGGGATTCAATAATTACAACACATGATCTTCATTATGGCTTTGCACGAACATGATAATATGTACCTGCAGGAGCATCTCATCAAGCATTGTTGTCCCAATGGTCACATGATCTTCATTGTTCAACCCAGATATCCATTCCATGTTGTGATCCTTCAATATATAGTGCATACTACTTAGTATATAAGTTGACACATAGGAATTTATTACATGAAGAAATGACAACAGAAATTACCTGAGTGATACCAGGCTCATCTTCATCAGATGAATTAGGAAGGAGCCTAACAACTTCTTTTTTCTTCTTGGAAATATATTGCTTTGGTGGCATTCCATTTTTTTGTCTTTGCAGCCACCTATGTTGTGTCCAGACCCGCCACAATAGCTGCAGTGAATGATAACACCGTGCTTAGACATCTTTTTTTCCTCCCATGTGATGTTCAAGTTCATGAGGTGCCTTCCTCCTATTCTTTGATGGCCTTCCAACCTTCTTGTTATATGCCGGTGGTTCTACATTAATTCCATTTGTTTTCTGCCACTCCCTCCTATCTCTACATGGCCTAATTATATTAGAGTATGCCCTTTTGAAAGATTCAACAGAATACCATGGGCTAACCATATCCCCAGGTGTGATTTTTTCATGCCTAAAGCAAGCAATTGAATGATGACAGAGAATTCCACTAAGATCCCACCTTCTGCAAGTACAAGTCTTTGTCATCAGATCCACGATGTATGCTCTACCTTGGCTTTCCACTTTAAAAATACCTTCACCGGCTGGTGTGACATAGCAAATGCTTGACAATTCAGCAAACTTCTCAACTTTATTTTTTATTTTTGGACAAATTGGTCCAGACCATTTTGTTGATTCTTGATTCTTATTGTACACTCTAGTTTGAAGTTGTGACAAAATCCTATCTAACATAGATAGGATAGGTAATTATCTTGCTTCTAAAATGTACCTAAGTAATAAACAAAGATAACACATTCATATACAAGAGAATGACAAAAAACTGAGGTATTGTTGAACAAAAGGCTAGGATATGCATTTATATGACTTACTTGTTGAACACTTCACTATTGTTGTTCAGCAATATGTCGCATTTGGGGAAGTCGCTTTGGAATTCCCTCACCCATGTATTTGGTGGCAGCTCCTCTAACCAAGCATGTGCTTTTTCATTGATTATTTTCATCTCCTCCATGTTTAATTCCCAGTCCACAACTGTGTTGCTTCTACCACACTTCCAAAGCTGATTCTTCAAGACATCTCCTCTAAATTGCTGCTGAAAGTTTTGCCAAATATGCCTAACACAGAACCTATGTTCTGAGTTAGGAAAAAGAGCTCTAACTGCTTTAATCAGTCCCTGCAGTTAGCACATAGTTATCACATAGTTACATTATGCTTAGTAAGTAGAAGACATTTATGGAAGAGATAATGAACAACCACCTACCTTTTGTTTATCGGACATTATGGTCCATGGATAAGTGTTGCTCCTAATTCCAAGATCCTGCTTAAGAGTACTAAGAAACCAAGTCCATGTTTTAGTGTTCTCAACCTCAACAACTGCTACTGCAATAGGGTAAATACAATCATTAGCGTCCATGCCTACTGCTATCAACAACTGCCCACCATATTTTGTCTTGATATGGGTGCCATCTAGACATATTACTGGCCTACATCCCTTCAAGAAGCCTCTCTTGGAAGCATCAACACACATATAGCATTGTTTGAACCTTGACATCTCATCTACCGACATCAAGAATGTACTTCCAGGATTGTTCCTTCTAAGCTCCTGCCCAAAGTCCCATAGCAACTTGTATTGTGCAATCTCATCCCCGTACACAACTTTTAATGCTAACCTCCTTGCTCTCTGTAATTTGCTCCTGCTAGGTCCCATATTCCAATCCTTTTGAATAATCCTCGAGAAGTTTTTCATATTCATATCTTCATCAGCTCTAAATGCCTCTACATACTTTTCTGCTAAGAAAACAGAGGTAAATGCTCTGACTTTCCATTTCTTGTTGCAGGTATGTTCCCCATGAAACCTCTTTATCTGAAAACACTTGGTTCTGCTGTCAGTTGATGCCCACAGATACCAAGGACAACTAGGTTCACACTTAGCACAAAGTCGCAGCTTGTCATTGATAGGTAGCTTGATGTCCACTCTGTTTTGACAACTATATTCTCTAATAGCTTTTCTTAGCAACTCAACACTCCCAAACACCTGCCCTGATTGGAAAGCTGGCTTATGCATGTCTTCAGTTCTGAATGTCTTGAAATTATACCTAATGGACTCTTCATCTGAATCAGGTAGATCAAGATCGTCATCAGAATTGTCTCCTATATGCACATGCTTGCCTTTGTAATCCTCTTCCTCATCAATGAGATCTTCTTTCAAATCAAAATCTTCATCACTCACATCATAGTCACTGTCTATGATCTCAGGCTCATAATCTGAATCTTCAAAGTTAACTGAAAGGTTGTTGCTGGCGCGTGGTTGACGTGGTAGAATGTAATTGATGTAGGAGCTTCTTATTCTTCAAGTCCTTGTCAATAGCACCAGAAGATTCCTTGTGCGTGGTGAATAACCAGCCTGTTGGGAACCCCAAGAGGAAGGTATGATGAGTATAACAGCTAGTTTTCCCTCAGTTAAGAAACCAAGGTATGTCGATCTTGGAGAGGAGAGACAAACGACTGAAGGTGATGCGGACTGGCTTAGTAACACTCCAACAAGGGCGCCGTTTAACGATTCTTGTTGACTCGTCTTCGGCCAGAAGCAACATGGAACCTGCACACAACACAACCAAATACTTTGTTCCCAACTTGCGATGAGGTTGTCAATCTCACCGGTTTGCTTGAAACAAAGGTTATGAGCGTATCGAGTGGAAAACAATAGAGTATGCGAGTAAAGTAAACAGTGCGAGTAAAGTAAACAGGTGATAGCAATATGATGGAAATAGGACCGAGGTCCACAGTTCACTAGTGGTGTCTCTCCATAAGATAAATAACACATGCTGGGTAAACAAATTACAGTTGGGCAATTGATAGAATAAAGATAAACGTGATATGTCAAGAAGATCACTATGAGATTTACTCTGGGCATTACAACAAAATACATAGACCGCCATCCAACTGCATCTATGACTAATAATCCACTTGTGGCGAATCAATCCGAGAACTCCACAAGTATTAAGTTGCAAACAACAGATAATTGCATTAAGCAAAGTGTGTAATGTAAACAAAGCATATGCCCTTGAGCATATGAATGTTGTTTTCTCCCTAGTAGCAACAGCACATCTACAACCTTAGAGGTTTCTGTCACTCCCCCAGGTTAAATAGAGGCATGAACCCACTATCGAGCATAAATACCCCCTCTTGGAGTCACTAGCAACTACTCGGCCAAGATAGCTACTAACAACGGAGAGCATGCAAGATCATAAATAACATAGAGATAACAAAAGATAATATTCAGTACATCAACTTAATCATAAACACCAATATTCATCGGATCCCAACAAACCAAACATGTAGAATTACATAACGGTGATCTCAATCATGTAGGGCAGCTCATGAGATCTAAACATGAAGCACATGGTGGAGAAGACAACCATCTAGCTACTGCTATGGACCCATGGTCCAAGGTAGACTACTCACTCATCGCTCCGGAGGCAAGCATGGCGATGAAGAAGACCTCCGGTGGCGATTCCCCTCTCTGGCAGGGTGCCGGTAAGAGCTTCTGGACCCTCCCGATCTTCGGGTCGACGGCGGCGGCGGATCGCGATGTGTTCTGGAAAAGTGATCGGGTAAAATAAGACTTCAGGAACTTGTTTCATCCAATTCCGAGAATATTTCCTGTGTATCACTTCTGAAACACAAAAACAGCAGAAAACAGGGAACTGGCACTGTGGCGACTTGTTAGTAGGTTAGTTCCGGAAAATGCATAAAAGTGCCACGAAGTGTAACGAAATATTAGGCAAATGGTGTAAAAACAAGCATGGAGCATCAAAAATTATAGATACGTTGGAGACGTATCAAGCATCCCCAAGCTTAACTCCTGCTCGTCCTCGAGTAGGTAAGTGATAACAAAAGAATAATTTTTGGGGTGACATGCACCTACACAATCTTGATCATGTATGTAAGCATTTGTGAGCTGGGATCATAAGAACTTAAAACATGGGCATGAAAGATATAATCTTGACAATAAGAACTTAGCAACCATGTTGTAAACATGCAAATGAACACAAACAGAAGATCATGAAAATGAAACAATGAAAGTCAAGCGTGTGTTCAAATCATAAGGAAAAACATACAAATGGTTTTCAGCTTGTCCTTCAAAGAGAGCAAAACATAAATGCATAGGACACCTTCAAGTTTAAGAGGGCGACTAGATACAAATAATTTAAGAACAAGTGAAACCAACAATATGAATCAATCAATGAACTTTGGGACAATGCATATTACACTAAGAATGACAACTATGCTCTCTTAATGGTGCATAAAGAAAGAAGGTGGTGACTCAACATAAAAGTAGAAGAAAGGCCCTTCGCAGAGGGAAGCAGTGATTGGAAGTTTTATAACCTTCAAAAATTATGGTACTTACCGGCTTTGAGCTCTCATTGCCCCCATCATAAGCATCTTGAATGGTTAAAGTTAATGCGAGAACAATTATGATGCATATGCTTGACAAATCATAAGTTGAAAACCTCGTGTCCCGTGAATACGAGTATCCAAACCTCATGCTACTTTACTTAGAGTCCCAAGCAAGGCTCTTGTCATTGTAAGTATATGCATATCATTGAGAACCGCCAATGGGGTACCTCCGTGCCCGATGACATGGAACAAGCCCACACCAAAATGACAGGACAAGCAGACAATGAACACCTCGACATCTCTTTTATTTGCCATTTGTTTAGCTTTTTATTGTGAGATGCGTCGTCGAATGTTCACCATGGGTATGCTGCAAATTTCCACCATGAATTATGCATGGCTTAGATTAGCGGCCCGGCGTTTCTCTAACACATATACAAACTCCATGATCCCCACAAGATTCCCAATTCATTTCACACCGCGGGCATCCATAAACAAAAGATCACGATATCAACTCAAATAAGAAGTGCAATGTTGAAAGCTTGCCCATGACTGCATGGCTGGGCTAGTCTCCAACTTACAACTTGCAAGCATAACAACTCAACATAAGAGACCACAATGTCAAATTTTTAAGAACAGGAAAAAGTAAAGTGTGCCTTCCGGTTCGTGAGAGCTTTACTGACCGAATTTCGCATAACACTGGTAAGAGTTTAATTTGAAGAGAAAATAAAAGCAAGTCAAATTTACTTGGAATAGCAAATTGCTAGTAGGTATATATGGTGGACACTTTGGAAAACTTTGGCTTTTAGGAGTTGGATGCACGAGTAGAGCTCATACTCAGTACAAGGCGAGGGCTAGCAAAAGACTGGGAGCGACCAACTAAGAGAGCAATAATGGCCATAATCATGCAAAGCGACAAAGCGACATTAAAAGAAGCATAAGATGGCATCAAAAGTCAAAAACTAAATGATCATAGAGGCTATTGGTGACTTTGTAAGAGTCTAACATGTGTGAGCATGCGCCAAGTCAACCCAAATAAAGCATCAAGGAGAAAACCAAAATAATGCTTCCATACAATAAAAACAACGCATGATTTTTTTCAAAGGCTCATTAAGCAATCTCAGTTATTTGAGACAAGTCATGCTACAGCAAAACCACTAAGCATACTATCAAAAAGACATCAAGCATGACATGAAAAAGCCTAAGCCGCAGTCTACACAAGCTCCTTCTTGTACCACTATTTTGCACAAAGCTTTTTCTCTTTTCCAACACCATTTGAAATTTTTATAAACACCTCTTTTGATGAAAACCAATAAAGATCAGAGGAAAAAATACACCTTCATAAAAAGATATGGTAAGGTCTGAACGCAAATCAAGGCGAAAACAAAAACCAAAAGCAGTAGCAGAAAAAGAAGAACACTTGATCAACGATAAGAGTGAAAAACTGAGTGTTCTTGGCAAATGAAAACGAGTACATCTCCTCCAAAGGAAATTTGTTGGGGTCCAACCATTTATTGCAGCAAACAAACTAAACCAACTAAAAAAACTAAAACAACTGACGCTCCAAGAAAAACACATAGTGCATGAAGCAATAAAAATATAGTGTTTTGAAAGGTGACCTGATTTTTGCCGATGAAGAAGGGGTGCCTCGGGGGCATCCCCAAGCTTTGACGCTTGTACTTCTTGGATATTTCTTGGGGTGATGCATGGGCATCCCCAAGCTTGAGCTTTTGTCCATTCTTCAACTCATCTCATCATTCTCCAATCCCTACACTTGAAAACTTCCTTCATACAAAACTAAACACAATTCTATTAGCAACATTAGTATAGCATAACATATAATCAACCCTCTTTTTGCTTCAGGTTTCAACTCAAAACCACCACATATATAGCAAATACTACTGTAGCCACCTCCCAAAAGTTCCATGATCAAAAGAACTCAAAAGAAAGCGATAAAGTGGCAAACACAAATATTGGCAGAAATCTGTCAAAACTGAACAGCTGACAAAGGTCGAATTTTTTAGGGGTTTTCTGTTGCTCAAATAAAAAAGTGTTCAACTAACAAAAGTTTGGATATAACCTGGGGCATATGCACAAGAAATCGCAGGTCCAAAAGATACACAGAGAATTTATACGAATTTTTACGGTGCAGCACCGAAAACAGTTTCAGGACAGCAACATCCCCAAATCTTTACCTCACTCGAATTAGAGGCTTCTCTTGGCACAAAAACGAAATAAACAAGATAAGGAGCGGTCATTACAGTATTAATGACTTCCAAGACTCAAATAAAAGAAAAAGTACTAAAAATAAAAACATTGGGTTATCTCCCAAGAGTGCTTTTCTTTAACTCCTTTGAGCTAGGCTCAGTAATTTGAGAACATGCTCACATGAGAAATATGAATTGAAGCAAAAGAGAGCATCAAGGAGCAAACATAAAACACATTTAAGTCTAACCCACTTCCTATGCATAGGAATCTTGTAAGAAAATAAATAAAAGAAGCACATAGTCACATGTATGGGTAGATAAAATAAGAGCAACTTTGGAATTTTCAATATAAAGAGAGGTGTTTTAGTAACATGAGAATTCCAACAACCATATTTTCCTCTCTCATAATAATTTTCAGTAGCATCATGCACAAACTTAACAATATAAATATCACACTCATCCTCCTTTGTTAAGCATGGAGGGCTATCAAATAAGGTATTAGTTAAAGAGTTACTCTTATTGGGAGGTAGACATGGGTAACTCCATTCTTCCTCCTCTTGATCATCACTCTCCTCCTCTTTTTCATCCAATGAGCTTCCAGTTTCAGCAATTTCTTCTTCCATAGGCTCCTTCAAGGCATTAGTCACTTCCGTTGGAGAGCATCTATTAAGATATTTAAGAATATAGCCATTTTCTTCCTTGTAATTATCAAAGCAAAATGTAAGTATATCATAAACCTCATATTTATAAGGTGCATCATCAATATTTCTAAGCAAATAAGCAAGTTCGAATGCACCCTTCCAAGCAATAAATTCTTCAATTTGTTCCACATCATAAAAGTCATAATTTCCATTAATATAAGAAGATATGGTAACATCATCATTATACTCACATTGAAAAGGGAGGTGTTTATACCTCCTACAGGAACAAGATCTATCAAAGCAATAAGTAACATTATAAGTAGAGCACACATTTCTAGCAATGATATACAATCTATTGATTTGTTCCCATAAGTGTTTCCCTTTTTGTGACAAGCGGTGTTCCTCATAATAATTTTGTTGCTCTTCCGTGAACCCACCTTGCCAAAAAGATTTAGTTTCAAAGAAACCAACCATTGATAGAAAGCATGATAAAGCAAGACAAGTAAAAACAACTACCAAGGATTCTAATTTTTTTGGGTTTTTGATATAAAATAGTGCAGGTAAAATAAATAAAGTAAAGCAAAACAATAACAAAGTAAAGGATGTGCGTGCCGAAACTCCCCTCGCAGAAGTCTTCTACTTCCTCCCCGGCAACGGCGCCAGAAAATTAGCTGCTGGCGCGTGGTTGACGTGGTAGAATGTAATTGATGTATGAGCTTCTTATTCTTCAAGTCCTTGTCAACAGCACCAGAAGATTCCTTGTGCGTGGTGAATAACCAGCCCGTTGGGAACCCCAAGAGGAAGGTATGATGAGTATAGCAGCTAGTTTTCCCTCAGTTAAGAAACCAAGGTATGTCAATCTTGGAGAGGAGAGACAAACGACTGAAGGTGATGCGGACTGGCTTAGTAACACTCCAACAAGGGCGCCGTTTAACGATTCTTGTTGACTTGTCTTCGGCCAGAAGCAACGTGGAACCTGCACACAACACAACCAAATACTTTGTTCCCAACTTGCGATGAGGTTGTCAATCTCACCGGTTTGCTTGAAACAAAGGTTATGAGCGTATCGAGTGGAAAACAATAGAGTATGCGAGTAAAGTAAACAGGTGATAGCAATATGATGGAAATAGGACTGGGGTCCACAGTTCACTAGTGGTGTCTCTCCATAAGATAAATAACACATGCTGGGTAAACAAATTACAGTTGGGCAATTGATAGAATAAAGATAAACGTGATATGTCAAGAAGATCACTGTGAGATTTACTCTGGGCATTACAACAAAATACATAGACCGCCATCCAACTGCATCTATGACTAATAATCCACTTGTGGCGAATCAATCCGAGAACTCCACAAGTATTAAGTTGCAAATAATAGATAATTGCATTAAGCAAAGTGTGTAATGTAAACAAAGCATATGCCCTTGAGCATATGAATGTTGTTTTCTCCCTAGTAGCAATAGCACATCTACAACCTTAGAGGTTTCTGTCACTCCCCCAGGTTAAATAGAGGAATGAACCCACTATCGAGCATAAATACCCCCTCTTGGAGTCACTAGCAACTACTCGGCCAAGATAGCTACTAACAACGGAGAGCATGCAAGATCATAAACAACATAGAGATAACAAAAGATAATATTCAGTACAGCAACTTAATCATAAACACCAATATTCATCGGATCCCAACAAACCAAACATGTAGAATTACATAACGGTGATCTCAATCATGTAGGGCAGCTCATGAGATCTAAACATGAAGCACATGGTGGAGAAGACAACCATCTAGCTACTGCTATGGACCCATGGTCCAAGGTAGACTACTCACTCATCGCTCCGGAGGCAAGCATGGCGATGAAGAAGACCTCCGGTGGCGATTCCCCTCTTCGGCAGGGTGCCGGGAAGAGCTTCTGGACCCTCCCAATCTTCGGGTCGACGGCGGCGGCGGATCGCGATGTGTTCTGGAAAAGTGATCGGGTAAAATAAGACTTCAGGAACTTGTTTCGTCCAATTCTGATAATATTTCCTGTGTATCACTTCTGAAACACAAAAACAGCAGAAAACAGGGAACTGGCACTGTGGCGACTTGTTAGTAGGTTAGTTCCGGAAAATGCATAAAAGTGCCACGAAGTGTAACGAAACATTAGGCAAATGGTGCAAAAACAAGCATGGAGCATCAAAAATTATAGATACGTTGGAGACGTATCAGTTTTCATCCTTCTCATTAGCTTCCTCTATTGCTAACTCTCACTTTGTTTTCTTCACTTTGGGTTGTGCGTCGGGGAAAACCTTCACAACTGGCTCTTGTTTGTTAGGACTAATAATTGTCGGAGCTACAGGGAACTCCACAAAATCATCCCAAATGTCTCCTGTAATGCTGTCATCATAGTCAAGATAAACTCTCAGAAACTGATGGCCAGAATTGACTGATGCTATCATCTTGTCACTCTGCAAATCACCTGTGATCTCAACTAAGCTCTTTGTGTTGACAAACCAACCTGGCAAACAGATATAAATCTTGATCCTACCTTCAGATTCATATCCTAGGTTTTCAACCAGACTGTGCACTGAATCTGCTGACCAGCTAGCCTTCTCACACTGATCATACCAAACGACACTGCCATGAACATATGCCCTGTTCTCTCCTGTACCAAGAAAGTAGCCGCCATGGTTCAACTGAACACTGAATTTTGTGCTATCTAAACCTACAAATCAAAAAATATATGATATGAATCAGTACTATACTACTACGTACACATATCACATTTTCATTTCAGTTTAAAAAATCTTTACAGAAAAGAGTACAATTTCCTAGGATTCTTCATATCTAAACTGAAGTTTTTGCTACGAATATGTACTGAACTTTTCGCTATCTGTAAACTGAATCAAAATCTTATGGAGTTGTTGGTTTCCATAGGAATTATTATCTAGGAATCCTAAGCAGCAGAACTCAATCTTTCAGATGTGTTCTTGTATTAACTTCTTACATCATAAAATATAAAAATTCTAGCATTATAGCGGACAGTTCAGGTTAAGGCTGTATGGTATTTTGCCTCGAGTGCATTAAGAGAAATCTTTGCGGTTAGCGTGATGGAACAAATCCATAGAAAACCATACCTTTGAGTTTCCAAAATCGAAATACAAAGAATGCTTCAACAAATTCACTCTCCTGAGAGATTTGAACAAACGAACCAATCTGCAGACGAAGGAAAATAGAGGAAAAGGATAGAATCCTTACCATACGCAGGCGGGGGATCACTGTCTGGCCGACGAACAGGCAGCATCACTCGTCTTGATGGAGATGTGCAGGTTGATCTTCCCGGAGATGAAATTTCCCGCCGACGATCACCGCTGGCACCTCCACACCGATCTCTCCACCTCTATCGACTACCGATCCTATTAGTTAGGGATGGTGCGTATCTGGACGGGGCCGCCACCTCCTAGTAATTTTGCAAAGAAGCCCTCACTCGGGTGCGTGGTCTCATATGGGTCCAGCAAATCCAGTCAATCGTATGCCACGTCGGCGCTAAACATACCTAAATGGCTGCAGTGACCGTACTGACTAACAAAAAAGTATTTAGTGACCGTAACTTTCACTTCTCTAAATACAGTGACCATTCTGAGAATACGAGACAAGTTCAGTGATTGTAGATGTATTTTACTCTTTTTGGAATTATTCCTAAATGACTTATCGGAATGAAGTAAATCATATACCATTAGAAAGATATTTAAATTACACAAGTTTTTGTGAAGGGTATGTTTTCAAATTTTATTTGGTTTAAGAAATAATTTTAGAAATAGTAAACATTGGATACAACGTTGGTACACGAGTGATTTGAATTTTGGTATGGTTATGTTGGTTTTGGTGGGGCATGACGCCATATATGAGTACAATTAGACTCATAGCAGTGCATAACAAGCATATCGATGGTTTACTTGGGCAACCGATACTTCTAGAAACAGTTTTAATGCATGGAATTTCTGCTCTGTAAAAAACGGAGCACCTGAACTTCTTGTTACGTGCACATGAACTTCTTTGTACGTGTAAGTGAACTGTTGTGTTGCTCAAACTGAAATCCGTCAAGAAGTAATTTTTTGAGGTGAACAGTCGCGTTTGGTATGTCTGAACTTCTCTCACTTGCGCTCCTGAACTGCCCGTGGTGGTAAAAGTTAAATCTGATTAAAATAAAAATTCTAGCATGTTCGAGGTGAATGACCGCATTTGGTGTGCCTGAACTTCTCCTACTCGTGCTCCTGAACTTCCCTCACTCGCGTACCTGAACTGCCTTTGGTGGTAAAAGTTAAATGCGTGGAATGTCCACTTGGAAAAAACATAGCAATTGAACTGCCTATTACACGCAGCTGAACTTTTCTGTATGTGCAATTGAACTTCTTATTTGCTTAGACTAAAATCCGTCAAGAAATAACTTTTTTATTTGTTACAATTGAACTTCCATCTTGTTCGAAGTGAACTGATCCGCTCGGTACAAAGTCAAATTCTGGCCATGGTAAAAGAAATCCGAAAAAAATAAAACTTCTAGCGTGTATTTTAGATGAATTGTTGCGTTTAGTGCATCTAAACTTTACAAAGTTGTGTTCCTGAACTGCCATGTAAGCACACCTGAACTGCCCGCACACTCCGCTCGTAAGCACACATGATCTTCCGTGCACTTCCTGAACTGCCATGTCAGCGCCCTCGAACTATCCGTGCACTACCTGAACTGCCATGTAAGCGCACCTGAACTGCCTGCACACTTGCCTCATAAGTGCAACTTAAATATCTTTGCATCTACTAAACTTCTGTCTAAGCAACTGAACTGCCCATGCACTCCTTGAACTTCTACGTAAGCTAACATGAACTGCCCGTGCACTTCCCTCATGATTTCACCTAAACTGCTTGGAGTTGCATTTCTGAACTGCCTCGTTAATGCACCTGATCTTCTCGCTATAGTACATGCGATCCAGATGTTTTGATTATATTTTTTGAATTGTTTACTGGATTTTCGTGAATGATATCCCGTTGAAAAGCTTATCAAATTTAGAATTTTTTGTATTGACCGTTTTTCGAAATTTGTTGCTTCCCTGAACTGGTCCGTTAGTGCACAGGAACTATCCGGAGTCGCACCCGCGAATAAATTTGTTGAACTTTCTGGAGTTGCGGTCCTAAACTGCCAAGTTAGTGCACTTGAATTGCCCAGAGTCGTGCCCACATTTTCTGAACTACCTCGCTAGTGCACCAGGACTTCTTGGAGTCCGGCCCTCCTGTACTTCCCTCCTTAGTTCACCTAGACTTCCTCGGGTCGTGGTCCTGAACTTCCCACGCTAGTGCAACTGTAGTTACACCCGGGGTAGTTGTGTTTAATGAACTGTCTCGTTAGTGCACCTGGATTTCCTAGAGTCGCGCCCACCTGTACTTTCCTAGTTAGTTTGCCTGAACTTCCCAGAGCCTTGGTTCTGAACTGCCCGCGCTAGTGCAACTGAACTGCTAGGAGTCATGTCCTGCAGTCACGTTTTTCTAAAGAGCCTTGTTAGTTCACCTAAACTTCTCGGAGTCGTGCTCGCCTATACTTCCCTTGTTAGTGTGTTTGAACTTTCCGATGTCCCGGTCATGAACTGCCAAGTCATGCCCCCCAGTCACGTTTTCCGATCTGCGGTTTTTACTTTTCAAAGTCACGTCCACATGTACCAGCTGAATTTCCCCATGTACACATTTGCAAAGCAAGAAGTGGTAGTGTTAAATACCGTTGCGAGAACGGGTTTCAGGCTCACAGTATGTGTGTGGTTTCTATACAATTTTTTAGAAGCAAGAGGTTCAGAGTGTGCGTTCAGATTCATCGCGGACACGCACCAGCAAGTGGTCGAAGTGAAGTGCAGATATCGGGTAGTGCATCCATATTGCTAGATGCAGTTTACACTCATAAGAAAAAACTCAAAAGTTGTAGCCTACGTGCACGAACTGCTGCTGAACTGTGTAACATAGTTTTTTTTTGCAAGACTGTGAATAGTACGAACATTCTTTTGTTCTTTGTTTTGATTTTTCTTTATTTTTTTATACACTCACCATCGCACAACTCGCTATCTCCAGTGACATTTTTACCTGTGCTTTCTTCGATCGATTTGCATGTAGTACATCATAGCAACAGAGCAAGCAACGAGCATAGCTTCTGGTTGCATATCTCCAATTCGTGAACTGTTCTAAATAGAGTACATGTACTTATTTTTTGAATGTTTCTGAACTGCTAAGAAATATTACAATCCAGGAGTAGAAAATACAATCCAGGAGGCGTAGAGCGGGGCTGATTCAGAGACCGATAGCGGCAGTTCGGTACGTATCAGGTCCTGCATCGGCTAGCTCCCTTGCCCAGCGCTCCTGGCGTCGAGACGCGAGCAACGGGACTGCCCGTCGAGACGCGAGCAGCGGCCAGTCGGGCCCGCGGCAGCACCCAACCTGCAGGGAGGCGGCTTCCTCACCAGCAAACACGGAAACGGGAGGCGCTGGAGAGTTCGTGGCGGAATAAACGGGCGGCACCGGTGAGAAACTCGTGGAGCGGCCGCCAGGTGTGACGCCGGACTGAGCAGCGACGAGGGCCTGTTGCAGCGGCACGGGGCCCGTGACCGGAGCGGAAGAAGCAGCGCGCAGCCGGCAGCGGGAGAAGCAGCGTGGAGCCGGCGACAGGGGAGAAGCGCGCGGCCGGCGGCGGGGGAAACATCGTGCAGCCGGCGACAGGAGAGAAGCGCGGCCGGCGACAGGGGAGAAGCGCGCGGTCGTTGACGGGGGAAACAGCGCCCGGCCGGCGGCAGCGGGTGCAGCGCGTGGTCGGACGCGGGATCGAGATGGTGGGAGGTCGAGGACAATGGGGTCCGGCGGGATTTTTTTCTAGACACGGGTGTGGTTCTATTTTTTCCGTGGAGATCGTCTCCTATATAGGCAGCCGGTTGTAGCTACAATCGATTTTAGAATAGATCTATCCATTATATAAGTACTAGGAAATGTGCCCGTGCATTGCAATGGGGGATAAAACATAAGGATTACTCAAAATTAGACTACCGATCACTTGCTTCAGCGGAATATCTAGTGGCGGGAATCCGGTTATCCTCAGGGCCTAGTGCACTTACAGAGTTGGAAATCTACATTTCATGTGCATAACCACGTTTCCCAAAATTTATTATTTTTGGATACTGGCAGCCAAATCCGTACTTTTTTTGACTCGGAACATTGTCATTGTATTAACTCTGGCCAACAAAATCGCCTGACAACAACACCGGAATCTGCGAGGAGATGCGCAGGACACATTTGCTCATATATAGTTCAGATGTCCACCTGCACCCAAACATGTAAGCACATGAGCCGCCTTATTGGAATCATATAATCCGAGTTAGAGGAAAAGTGTTCCCAGAGGCGCTAGCTAGATTATACTCTCACAAGACTCCAGAGCTTGTTTTAGGTTAACGCAATCTGTGGTAAAAAAAGATGGCATGCATACCTGCCCAAGATGTCGCCATTGCTTTAGCATGTGTAAATGTTCAGATAAGCTAAGTCATACTCACAGGACTCTAGATCTTTTTTCAGGTTAATGTAATCTGTGGTAAAAAGACGACATACCCAAGGTGCTATCATTTCTTTAGCATGTTAAGGTTCAGATAAATTCGCCAGTCAGCAGCACAAATCACATCTTTGTGACTAATATTTCTTGTTATATATGACACCAAATCCTCCACGCTGTGTTTTTACCACTACTAGCTGAATACCCGTGCGTTGCTACGGAACAATAATAAGAAATATAAAAATAAATAAAAAATTATTATTTTATATATGCTATGAGTGTTTAACATGTCTAGATACATGTGTATCTAAATAAAGTTGAGACAAATAATTTAATATAAAAGAGTATTTAGTTAATATTCTTGCAATGTGCCTGTATATGAGCAAGAGGTAGAGGTTGAAGTTTCGAATTGGTGGAACCATGACTTTTCTTCGATTAAAGGGTGTAGAGCGTGTCTACAGATAAACCAACATAGAAACACTGACCGATGTTTTGTTGAAAAGAAACACATTTTCCTTTCATATTAAGTACAAATTTATATATTTCTTATCATTGGATTTTGGCAAAAAAAATATCAACGCAAGAAACACATTTTCCTTTAATATTAAGTACAAATTAATATATTTCTTATCATTGGATTTTGGCAACAAAAAAAATCAACGCAAGAAACACATTTTCCTTGAATATTAAGTACTCAGATTAAAGGAAATTATCTAGTACAAATAACAGTATTGATTTAGCTGGTAAGAAAAAAAAACAGGTATCACCGTTCACCATCAATGGTTTAAACCTTATCTCCTTTGAATGTGACTATCATTGTCTTTCTCTTATACTCTCCCTCGCTCCATATTCACCATTTTTTTTCGAGATTGATAATCACCATGGTGAACTCTGCGTACAAGTAATCAGTGCTCCTCCCAGCAAAAAGATGATGAGCATTGTAACTCGCTTCCGAGGAATGTTGTTTCTTCTTGTGGTGCTTGGCTTTCTTCCGTCCATGTGAATCTGATCGCACTATCCTATCTTTGGAAAGCAAGAATTCCGAACGGTATACCTGATTCGCCTTTGGTTTCCGCCTCTCCTTCTCAATCGTTTTTGTGTAAACTTTTGGCACAATCAGGCGGCGCGGCAGAATCGTACCGCACAGCCAGAGGCATATGCTCGGAGGCCTCACCAGCCGCCTTCAGCATCTAGCTAGTCAAGCTCTGACGGAGCTCGCTCTGCTCCGTGTGTTTCAGGGACTTCTCATCAGCAGCTGCCCGGATGTCAGCGTGGACGTGGTCGTTCGTATGGGCACCGCCATCCCGAACATGCCCCGAGGAGAAATTGTTGGAGACAGCAGCCGGCTTCCCATGTAGTGGAGATGCAAGACAAGGAAGACAAGGTGTAGTCGGTGCAGCCAGGTCTTTGTGGTTTGCCTGATTAGTGTTAAGCTGTTCTCTGTGTGGTTTCGGATCACACACAGTCACCAAGTGATTTGAGCTCTGCTACT
Source organism: Dactylis glomerata (assembly GCA_007115705.1). Taxonomy (NCBI): domain Eukaryota; kingdom Viridiplantae; phylum Streptophyta; class Magnoliopsida; order Poales; family Poaceae; genus Dactylis; species Dactylis glomerata. The sequence continues at coordinate 291,970 of QXEO01000888.1, forward strand.
TTAAATGGGACTTTTTTGAGTTATCAGATTAGTCATCAGGTGTGGTTTTGATCACAGTCCAACTGTCGAGGATTTTGGGGGTGCTTATAAAAATTTAGAGAAAGTAACTAATTATCCATTTATATAGTTCTTCTGAAAATTATGTACAACTGCCAAAAACATTCTAGTGTGCCAAAGATTACAAGTTGAAAACATCAACAAATGAACGAAGCCATCCTCTCCTGAATCCTAGTTGAACTGATCAAAAAACAGGTGCTGGATGGACCGCGATCACAAGCTGTCGATCCCAGCGTCCGGCCGTAGCAGGTCGTACTTGGCCCAGACGGCGTCGAGCGGGCACGGCCGCCCGGCGTCGAGCCGGTCCCACGGCTTCCCCTTGCCGCTCCAGTGTAGAAGGCTGACGGCACCCGCGTGCAGGCCTCGGCAGAGCCCGCGGTAGGTGTCCCCGCCGAGCCCGTCCTCAGTGGCGGCGCCAGGTTTTGGAAGGAGGGTATTCATTGTAAAAAAAACTCAAGCTAATATAGGGGAAAATCTCGAAATTAGAAGCATCTATGCGGCACACTAATATAAAAATTTAGAAAAAGAGGAGGTTAAAATGCGCATATCTGCATCTGCTAGTCTACTACTCAGCTGAGCGTGGGGAAACAATATGAAGTTCTGCTAGTTTGGCCGCCATGCCGTGGTCATCTCTGCCTGGTGCCCTGGTCCGCTGCCCGCCGTATTGTCGCTTCGCCTGTCGCCAGCGTGTGTGCGTGGAGAGCAACAAACTGCTGGTCAAGGTGCTTGCGTGTGTCTGGTGTGCTGGTGGGCTCTATGATAGTATGGGCCATATGACTAATACACGTCAAAGCAAATTTGCATCTTGGGTATTCATATGAATACAGGTGAAGACACCCAGCGCCGCCACTGCCCGTCCTGGTTCCAGCGGTGGTCCACGGAGGCGATCCGGCCGGCGAACACGAGCAGGAACGGCGGCAGCGAGCCGAGCTCGTAGATGCGCACCCGCTTCTGCAGCTGCATCCACTCCTCGATCTGCGCCGTGTACCCCGCGCGGCGCCACCGGGGCAGGTCGAGCACCATGACGCCCGTGTTGAAGTAGCAGGCGCGGCGCCCGCGGAAGGTGGACGAGAGCGCCGGGCTGGCCCAGAACCCCGGGGTGAAGTAGGCGGTGAAGTTGGCCCCGCAGTACTCGGGCGCGGCCACCGCGGCGTCCCCCGGGAGCGGGGTGGCGGCGAGCGCGGCGATGTCGTCGGTGAGGACGACGTCGGAGTCGAGGTAGACGACGCGGCGCACGCAGCCCGGGAGCGTGGAGGCGAGGTAGGAGCGCGCGTAGTTGAGGGTCCGGTCGAGCGCGCCGCGGATGGAGGCCGAGATGAGCCCCGCCACGCGGGACTCGTCGAACGGGTACACCCGGAACGCCAGCGATGGGAAGGAGCCCCGGATGGCGGCCGCAAGCTCCGCTGTCCTCAACGGCGGCGACCCGAACACGGCCGCGGCGAGGAATTGGAAGTGACGGACTCCGGGCAGGAGGCGTGGCGCAGGACGGAGAGTACCGCGGCCATGGTGCCGCGCAGGTAGGACGCGTCAAGCGTCATGGCCACGTGCACTGCCGCGTTCGGCGAGCACGCCGCGTCGGCGCCGGAGGAAGGCGGCAGCGGGGCAGGGCACCGCGCCGCCCACAGAGTTGGTGAAGTGAGGAGCCTCGCGGAACCTCGGCACGGCGGCCGTGGATGCACCGGCGGCCGCGCAGAGGAGGAGCGAGACGAGGAGGAGCGGGGCGTCGCGCGACATGTTTTAATTAGGAGGTGCTTCGTGCGGAATAGAAAACGTTTCGGGCTGTGGGACATGAAAGCGTATTTTAAGTTGGTTGAAAGCGTATTTTACGGACACAGACCAGTCCGATTGCAATATTATTAGTAGAGATATGCTATCAAACATGACTTTGATCCAACCCGTAGGTGGAGCATCCCATGTCCCAGGCCTCACATACTATACGACATAAGTACTGACACTAGTGGAAAATGGGCCTTTGGCCTGGACCCTTTAGTCCCAGCCTCCATCTGGGCCGGGACTAAAGGCCCGGCCACGTCGCCCCAAAATGGCCTAGCCGCCCAGGAGGCTTTGGTCCCGGCCCGTAACGACCCTTTAGTCCCGGTTTGAGACACAAACCGGGACTAAAGGGCTATGCGGTGTGTAGCCCACATGTGCGCCTCCTTTAGTCCCGGTTTGTGTCTAAAACCGGGACTAAAGTCCTCTGCCTATATATATTGGCCACAGCCCCCCTCTCCACTCTTCCTTGCATTTTTCTTGGATGGAAGAGTGTGGGTGTGTGCTAGCTCTCTATTTTTCTTGGATGCACTAGAGGTGTTTGTTGAAATGTGTGTTAGAGCGATGCCGCTTCAGTTCACCGAACACAACTACGATATGAGATGCCCGAGCCACGCTTAAACCTCTTCCTCTTTATTTCCACTTATTCTAAAAGGTTAGCAACTATATTTCCTCGTTTAGACCATGCGGTACTAATTTTTAGGATCGTGATTGTGTTTGATATACTGTCGTATAACGCAGATGAGCCATCCATGGATGTACGGTGATCGACGCACAGCCGCTTACAGAGAAGGCGTGCATTCTTTTCGAGATGCGGCCGATGCGAACAAGCATGGTGGTGGCTATATGTTTTGTCCATGTGTTGAATGTCGGAATGAGAAGGATTACACTTCCTCAAGAGTCATTCAGAGCCACCTGCTTCGGTCCGGTTTTATGTCGGGCTATAATGTTTGGACCAAGCACGGAGAAAGAGGGGTTATGATGGAAGACGACGATGAAGAAGAAGAGAACGATGATGACAACTACCGATCTATGTTCCCTGAGTATGCTGATACCGCAATGGAAGACAATGAAGAAGAAGATCAGGGTGAAGAACGGGAACCAGATGAGCCCGCTGATGATCTTGGCCGGGTCATTTCTGATGCACGGCGAGGCTGCGACACAGAAAAGGAGAGGTTGCAGTTCGAGCAGATGTTACAGGACCACAACAAATTGTTGTACCCAACTTGTGAAGATGGCCAAAAGAAGCTGAGTAGCACACTGGAATTGCTGAAGTGGAAGGCAGAGACCGGTGTGACTGACTCGTCATTTGAAAAGTTGCTGGTACTGATGAAGAAGATGCTTCCAAGAAAGAACGAATTGCCTGCCAGCACGTACGAAGCAAAGAAGCTTGTCTGCCCTCTAGGATTAGACGTGCAGAAGATACATGCATGCCCTAATGACTGCATCCTCTACCGCGGTGAGAAGTACGAGAATATGGATAAATGCCCGGTATGCACTGCATTGCGGTATAAGATCAGAAAAGATGACCCTGGTGATATTGAGGGCGAGCCACCCAGGAAGAGGGTTCCTGCCAAGGTGATGTGGTATGCTCCTATAATACCACGGTTGAAACGTCTGTTCAGAAATAAAGATCATGCGAAGTTGTTGCGATGGCACATGGAAGATCGTATGAAAGATGATAAGTTGAGGCACCCCGCTGATGGTCGGCAGTGGAGAAAAATCGAGAGAGAGTTCCCGAGATTTGCAGGTGACGCAAGAAACTTATGGTTTGGTCTGAGTACAGATGGCATGAATCCTTTTGGGGAGCAGAGTTGCAGTCACAGCACCTGGCCCATTACTCTATGTATCTACAACCTTCCTCCTTGGTTGTGCATGAAGCGGAAGTTCATTATGATGCCAGTGCTTATCCAAGGTCCAAAGCAACCCGGCAACGACATTGATGTGTACCTAAGGCCATTAGTTGATGAACTTTTACAGCTGTGGGCCGAACCAGGTGTACATGTGTGGGACGAGCACAAACAAGAGGAATTTGACCTTCGAGCGTTGCTTTTTGTAACCATCAATGATTGGCCTGCTCTTAGTAACATTTCAGGACAGTCAAACAAGGGATACAATGCATGCACGCACTATTTGGATCAGACAGAAAGTATATATCTGGACAAATGTAGGAAGAATGTGTACCCGTACAATCGTTGTTTTCTTCCTGGTGGCAAGGCAAGCATTTCAATGGCAAGGCAGAACCCCGGGGGAAGCCTGTCACCCGTACTGGTGCTGAAGTATTTGATATGGTCAAAGATTTAAAAGTAATCTTTGGAAAGGGTCCTGGCAGCCAACCTGTTCCTAACGGCCCTGATAAGCGCGCACCCATGTGGAAGAAGAAATCTATATTTTGGGAGCTACCCTATTGGGAAGTCCATGAGGTCCGCTCCGCAATCGACGTGATGCACCTGACGAAGAATCTCTGCGTGAATATTCTAGGCTTCCTGGGCTTGTATGGGAAGTCAAAAGATACACCGGAAGCACGGGAGGACCAGGAATGTCATAAAGGAAGAGATGGCATGCATCCAGGGTAGTTTCAAGGACGTGCCAGCTATGCTCTTACCAAGGAAGAGAAGGAAATCTTCTTTGAAGTCCTTTTCAGTATCAAGGTCCCGACTGGCTTCTCGTCGAATATAAAGGGAATCGTAAATATGAAAGACAAAAAATTCCAAAACCTAAAGTCTCATGACTGCCACGTGCTTATGACGCAATTGCTTCCGGTTGCATTGAGGGGAATTCTACCGGAAAATGTTCGCCTGGCAATTGTGAAGGTATGTGCATTCCTCAATACAATTTCTCAGAAGGTAATCAATCAAGAAAGTCTATCAGGGTTACAGATTGATGTGGTCCAATGTCTGGTCAGCTTCGAGTTGTTGTTCCCGCCATCCTTTTTCAATATAATGACACACCTCCTAGTTCACCTAGTCGAAGAGATTAGAATTCTCGGTCCCCTGTGTTTCTACATAATATGTTCCCCTTCGAGAGGTTCATGGGAGTCTTAAAGAAATATGTTTGTAACCGTGCTAGGCCAGAAGGAAGCATCTCCAAGGGCTATGGAATAGAGGAGGTCATTGAGTTTTGTGTGGACTTTCTTCCTGACCTTAAGCCGATTGGTGTTCCTGAATCTCGGTATGAGGGTAGGCTGACAGGAAAAGCCACACTAGGAAGGAAAGCAAAAGTATGTATGGACGGGTATTCTTTCTCTCAAGCACACTACACAGTTCTACACAATTCCACCGTGGTGGCTCCATATATTGTGAGACACAAGAATATTCTACGCTCCGAAAACCCGGGGAAGACTGACTCTTGGATTAAAGGGGAACATGAGAAGACTTTCGGCAGTTGGTTGCAGACACATCTCATGAATGACGACACCGTTGGAGATCAGCTGTACTGTTTGGCCAGGCCACCATCTTCGACTATATGTACTTTCCAAGGGTACGAGATAAATGGGAATACATTTTACACGGTTGCCCAAGATAAAAAGAGCACCAACCAAAACAGTGGTGTCCGCTTTGATGCAACAGACGAGAATGGGCACTGTTTGGAAACATATTACGGGTGCATAGAGGAGATATGGGAACTTGACTATGGACCTACTTTTAAGATCCCTTTGTTTCGGTGCAAATGGGTGAAGCTGACAGGAGGCGGGGTAGTTGTAGACCAAAAGTACGGCATGACAACAGTGGATCTCAACAATCTTGCGTACATGGACGAACCATTCGTCCTAGCCAACGATGTCGCTCAGGTTTTCTATGTGAAGGACATGTCTACAAAAACGAGAAAAAGAAATCAGCAAAAGAAGACATCGTCCGATGAGCCAAAGCGCCACATAGTTCTTTCAGGGAAAAGAAACATCGTGGGAGTAGATGACAAGACAGACATGTCAGTAGATTATAATAAGTTTCATGAAATTCCGCCCTTCAAAGTGAAAACTGACCCAAGCATCCTACTGAATGATGAAGATTCTCCATGGCTACGACCCAGAAGAAAACAGAAATAATAGATAGGAATGTTGGTGCAATAATGTAATAATGTATTAAACCTTTTATGTAATGCATGATGAAGATTCTCCATGGCTACGACAGACACGGTTACATGGATGGCTGGATGTGAAGAATGGTATGGATCGGTCATCACCGCTCTTTAGAAAAAAAGCTGGCTCACTAGTTCTTTTCCCGTCCTGCTCTTTATACACACCGTGCTGCGTCTTCCTAAAGCGCCTCCCCTCAATGCCAAAACGAAAGCAATGGCCGCCGTCTCCCGCCTCAACCCCGTTGCCTCGCCTTTCGTTCCGATGGCACTCCTCCCCTCAATTTCAAACACTTTTCATATTAATAGTTTTATCAGATTCTAAAATATACAAAAAGAATATTAATCACTATAGTTTTAATTAAAAATGGCAAAATAGTTAATAATTTGGATAGTTAAAATAATTAATTTTGAAAATAGAAAATAGTTTTGAATTAGTTATTAAATTTCAAACACTTTTCATATTAATAGTTTTGTCAAATTCTAAAATATACAAAAAGAATATTAATCAATATAGTTTTTATTGAAAATGGCAAAATAGTTAATAGTTTGGATAGATAAAATAATTAATTTTGAAAATAGAAAATGGTTTTGAATTAGTTATTAAATTTCATACACTTTTCATATTAATAGTTTTGTCAAATTCTAAAATATACAAAAAGAATATTAATCAATATAGTTTTAATTGAAAATGGCAAAATACTTAATAGTTTGGATAGTTAAAATAATTAATTTTGAAACTAGAAAATGGTTTTGAATTAGTTAATCAATTTCAAACACTTTTCATATTAATAGTTTTATCAGATTCTAAAATATACAAAAAGAATATTAATCAATATAGTTTTAATTAAAAATGGCAAAGTAGTTAATAGTTTGGATAGTTAAAATAATTAATTTTGAAAATAGAAAATAGTTTTGAATTAGTTATTAAATTTCAAACACTTTTCATATTAATAGTTTTGTCAAATTCTAAAATATACAAAAAGAATATTAATCAATATAGTTTTAATTGAAAATGGCAAAATAGTTAATAGTTTGGATAGTTAAAATAATTAATTTTGAAAATAGAAAATGGTTTTGAATTAGTTAATCAATATCAAACACTTTTCATATTGAAAGTTTTATCAGATTCTAAAATATACAGAAGTTATTCAATTCAAAATTACAAATTCATATTTGAAATGAAAAACTGAAAAAATTTCAGCATTGCCGCGCATTTATTGCACCTTTAGTCCCGGTTGGATCCACCAACCGGGACTAAAGGGGGGGGGGGGGGCTCGGGGGGCTCGGGCGGTTACCGCCCCCACCACCCTTTAGTCCCGGCTGGGGGTTCAAACCGGGACTAAAGGCCCCCTTTAGTCCCGGTTTGAGCCCCCAGCCGGGACTAAAGGGGGGGGGTATAAAGCCCGCGCCCCACTTCCTCTTCTTCCCCACTGCACACTTAGCGCGAAAAACCATCGACGACGACGCCGAGCGAGGAGCTTCCCGCCTGGAACGTTGCGGTCGGCCGGATATTTGACGGCGCCGCCGAGCCCCGCCGCGCCGCCCTCCCCCCGCCACCGAGCCCCGTGCGCCGCGCCGCCCTCCCGCGCCTCCGAGCCCCATGCGCCGCCGCGCTCCCGCGCCGCCCGCCGCCAACGAGCCCCGCGTCGCGCCATCGCCCTCCCGCCGCGCCGCGCCGTCCGGCCCCGACCCTCCCAAGCCGACGCTCGGTGAGACCGCCGGCCACCGTCCCTCCCTTTTTTTTGGTTAGGGTTAGAAAAACAATTTTAGGGTTAAAATTTTATTGTGTTAGGGTTAAAATTTTATTATGCTAGGGTTAGAAAAATAATTTTAGGGTAAAATTTTATTATGTTAGGGTTAAATTTTTATTATGTTAGGGTTAAAAGTTTATTATGTTAGTGTTAAAATTTTATTATGTTATGTTAAAATTTTATTATGTTAGTGTTAAATTTTTATTATGTTAGGGTTAAAATTTTATTATGTTAGTGTTAAAATTTTATTATGTTATGTTAAAATTTTATTATGTTAGGGTTAAAATTTTATTATGTTATGTTAAAATTTTATTATGTTATGTTAAAATTTTATTATGTTAGGGTTAAAATTTTATTATGTTATGTTAAAATTTTATGTTAGATAGAATTTGTTAGATACAATAGAAATAGAAATTTTATGTTAAAACTTTATGTTAGATATAATTTGTTAGATACAATAGAAATAGAAATTGTTAGATAGAATAGAAATAGAAATTGTTAGCAAAATAATTGTTAGCAAAATAATTGTTAGTAAATAGGTTAGCAAAATAATTGTTAGCAAATAATTGTTAGCAAAATATTATTAGTAATAGAAATGCTATATAGATTGTTAGTAAATAGGTTAGCAAAATATTTGTTAAGTAGTAATAATTATTAGCAAATATTTGTTAAGTAGTAATAATTGTTAGCAAATATTTGTTAAGTAGTAATAATTGTTAGCAAAATAATTGTTAGATATAATAGAAATAGAAATTGTTAGATAGAATAGAAAATTGTTAGAAATAATAGAAATAGAAAATTGTTAGATACAATAGAAAATTGTTAGATAGAATAGAAAATTGTTAGGGTTAGTAGTTAGAAAATTGTTAGGGTTAGTAGTTAATTTGTTTTGTTATTAGTTAGGGTTAGTAGTTAGATAATAAGTTAGATTATTTTGTTAATTATTATTCCATATAGCGTTCATAATTGAAATATAAATGTCGGTTTTTTGCAGAAACTATGGATCCACATAGCAGGAACCTCGAAGAGGAAGAACTTCTCGAAGATATAATCAAAGACGCCCCCGACGTTGAACCAGCTGAATCTCCGTCGTCGTTTCTGAACCCCTCCGGAGATGGAATGGAGGTCGACCGACACGAAGATGAAGCCGACGGGGCAGGAGATAGCTCCAATGATGGAGAAGGGGATAGCTCCACTGATGGAGAAGCCGGTGGAGAAATAACAAAGTCCGGCGAGGTATTCATATGAAGTTCGGCAATCACTTGTAATATGTGAAAAATATTGGAGATAGCTCTATATTGTATACATATACATTAATTTGACGAATGTTTCTCCCTCTTAGGCCTCCACATCGAGCAAAGCTACGAAACGAGGCCCGACTAAAAAGTTGGATGCACGGACGCATTACACCTTTGAGATGATATTGCCTATGGGCGAACCCAAGCTTCCTAAGAATGCTGCGGACACATTCAAGAAACAATGCGGAGTTCTCGTTAGGGATCACGTCCCGATCAGCGTTCGGGAGTGGAACAAGCGCAAAGGGGCAGCCGATAGTGACTATGTCGCCGAAAGGTACAAAGATAATCTTTGGAATGATCTCATGTCACATTTCAACCTGCCAGAATGTGAGAATGAAGACGCCGCAAAAAAACTGAGGGCCAAAGTCAAGCAGTGGACTCTAAAGAAGATGGCCGAACTGTTCCGTAGCTGGAAGAAGAAGCTATGGAAAAACTATCTGAAGACAAAGAAAGTGCCAGTATTCGAGGGGTATCTAGCCAAGCAGGCGAATCACTGGAAGGCATTTCAGGAGTACAAGCAGTCAGAAGATGCCAAGGCATTATCAGAAAAGAACAAGAAAAATGCCGACAAGAAGAAATATCACCACATGCTGGGGCCAGGGGGCTATGAGACTGCCATCCCAAAGTGGGATAAGAAAGAGCAAGATATGCTAGCTAAAGGCATCATACCTGAACCCATCCGTGATGAGTGGGAATTGAGAGCAAGGAATTGGTTCCTTGCGCATGGTGGTTCGTACGACGAAGAAACAGGGGACCTTATCTGTAGTGACGGTCTTAGGATACCCAGGGAGAATTGGAAAAAGATAGTGAAAGAAATTAAAGAGGGAAAAAGACAGTTCACTGCAGATAGAGAGAAAGATTTGCTCACACTGGTCCTCGGCAATAACGAACATGGAGGACGAACGCGAGGCTTCGGTCCTTCTTACCCGTGGTGGCTTGGGTTTGCCAGAGACCAAGACACTTACAGAAGCCGAGCGAGAGCAAAGAAGCGACAGCAGGATGAGGAGAATGACAAGTTCAACCAGTTGCTTGCCAGGCTTAACGAGCAACAGAAGCAGATTGACGAGCTTAGAGGAGTAGCGCGCCAGGAAGATCCTGCACTCGATATTACCGGCGCCCCATCTAAGCGGAAAAGCAGCGTGGCTGAATCTGAGGCCCCGCCCGACGATGCACGAAGAATGATAGAGAGGGGTCCCGGCTACCCCGTGGATGGAATCAAGGAGTCAACATCATGTGAACTCCATCAGAGATTCAAGAACATATCCATGAAGGTGGCCGTCGGACAAGCTTTACCTTCTGGCCCTGATGTACGCTGGCATGGCCGTGAGATTCCAGCTGGCTTTGCTAAAGTCGGGGTGGATGAAATCGTGGCGGGGTTTTATGATATGGAGCTCGACATAGCTGGACCCGAAGATGAGAGGACACTCGGAGAAGTACTGGGTGGAGTCATCCTATGGGACAAGAACTACATCAAGCTTCCAGGCTCGGCCCCAAGGACAACACCGCCTCCGAGTCGTCGCAGGTCACCTACACCTCCATCACCTCCAAGCCCTCCACATGACGACGGCCACCACAACACGAGTCCATCTCGATCACCGCCGCCGGACTTGGGTCGGCCGTCTCCGCCGCGGCCCGCTAAGGATACTAAGCGGAAGCGTACCAGCAAGAACGCTCCGTCGATGAGTTCTAAGCGACGGAGCTCCCCAAAGCGCAAACTGTCGCCCCTCCCAAAGGTACCTCATGCTAATCTTCCTATCAGACCTTATGATCGTACCGACGAGGAAAACGCCAGGATAGCAAAGGAACATTATGATGCGCAGATGAAAAAGAAGGAACCCGAGCCCCGCCCGGAATACACCGAGAAGCAAATAGCATATGCAAAATACTTCACGACCCTTCCATCACAGTATGACTTACACCATAAGCCTGACGACTATACACGCACATTGCAGAAGGAAGGGAAAAAGAGCAGATCACGTGCAAGTGCAAGTGGGAGCAAATCAAGTTCAACTACAAGCAAAAAAAGATCAGACGTTCCTCAGCTTGGACAACAGGCCAAACAGTCGATCCCACCCCTCAGGGTGTTACCCGAGAATGTTCCCTCTCTGGTGCAGGGGCAAGATTTGGAATTAGCAAAGAAGTGGGCGGATGAATGGGGTATCCCGGTTGAAGACGTTCTGGCTTCCCAAGACGACAGGTTACCCAAGGCTGTGGTAGCCCCTAAGCCACAGTTTGTCATGGGAGCGCCTTTGGTCAGCAAAGATAAGTTTGATGATCTCCCAACAAATATGCGTTACTTGCATACATGGTACTTAAGTGAATCAAAGAATGGGAGAATGATGATCGTGGCGCGTGTCCCACGGGAGTACTACGGCCGTCCCGAAGACATCCATATCGACTTTGATGAACTCTTCCAGATGTACAATGCCGACGCCCTCGACAAATCGCTTATGAGTTGCTATTGTCTGTAAGTTTTTCAATTCGTTGTCTACATATAACTTGTTCAGTTATTTCAATTCATTGTCTACATATAACTTGTTCCGTTCTGACTTGTACTCTATTATGCAGAATGAAGATTCTGGAATGTAAAAGTAGGAACATCCTAAATATTGGGTTTATTAACCTAGATAAAATACATATAACGACGCTAACTGATAAACCCAAGGAGACAGAGGAAAACCTTCTAAGGTTTCTAACAGATCAAAATTTCTGTGACCACATACTGTTTCCATACAACTTCAGGTGAGGGTCTTACTTTGTTGTGTCCATTCACTTATAAGTGTAATTGATAAGTTACTGACACATATATATATACATGTGCAGCTACCACTGGATTCTGTTGGACATTCAAATTGATAAGGGAAGAGTTGATGCCTTCGACCCATTATCGAGACCCTTGGAACAGTTCCAAAGCCTGCAGGACATGCTCCAAGGGTAATTTCAATCATTCTTGCACTCTATCGGTCTCTTTCGATGATTTTCTGATATATCAATTAATGAAAAACTTAGCAAATCATTTTCCTTGTCGGGCAGGGTTTGGAAGCGGTTCAAGTGCGTGACTGACGGTATCCAGCATGAGAAGCTGACCTTTAGAGCGGCTCAGGTAAGTAGTAGTATGATATACTTCTATTTTCAATACATTTGTGATGCTAGATTATTATTTTGATTATATATATTCTATTCTCGTAAAGTGCGACCAGTAGCCACGGGGGACGCATCTATGTGGATACTACGTTTGCGAGACCATTCGCATGTTTACCTCTGAGCACAAGGATTACAGATACGACGTAAGCAATAAACATTCACACCTCTATTTTTATCCGTCATTCTTTGTTATCATGATTCATATTCATATTCATCTCCTCTTCTTATATAGTACACGGCCATGCGGGAGAAGTACCTACCAGAGCAACGCGCGATTGCTGTTGCAGAGGAGCTAGCGACCTTTTTGAGGACAGAAGCTATAGACGACAAAGGACGATTTAGTGTAGCTAGGGGCCATTACTGATGTTGGTCCATGTAATCGAATAGACGGGCTCTAGTCCCGATAATTCCGATCTCCATATAATTGTATATATATGCTCGCTTGTAAGATAAGTTAATCTTATATATATGCATAAACATGTATATTTAGAATTATATGAAAACTAATTCCCGAACACCAAACAAGGCACCAAACGAGGCATCACGTTAATCCCCCGAACACCTAAACCCTAAAACGCTAAAATAAACAAAATCTGCAGAAACTCTTTAGTCCCGGTCTGTTTTATGACCCGGGACTAAAGGGCCTGCCCCTGAGGGCTCTCCCAGGCGCCCACGTGGAGGTCCTTTGGTCCCGGCTTGTAACAGGGCCGGGACTAAAGGTTAGGCCTTTAGTCCTGCCTGCTTGGTCCCGGTTGGGGAACCGGGACTAAAGCCCCTTACGGGCCGGGACTGTAGGCCCTGTCCCCACTAGTGTGAGTTTTGTAGTTTCATTCCTCCACCACATGCATGCCTTTTGACTTTGATTTTAATTAGCTCATCAAAGTTGTGCCGGTGTTCACCAATCTTCTCCCTATTTCTGTTGGACCACAAGCTCTCGCACCATAATCCTCCTCAGCACAGATTACGTGCCTTCAGTTTCCTTAAGATCATCAAGGAGAAGCAGCAACTAAACTGAAAATGTAGAACGGAATTATATATGAGATCCCTAATTAAACTGTAGTGAAATCTGCAGCTTAAAATCAATGCGAAGTAACGGAGGTGATCTGGGCAACTCTCCACTTCCGCCGCGAACTGAATACCCAATCTCGATTCAGATCAGGTCCCACTTCTTGACTCACATCAGGTCCAATCCCCTGCGGAACACCGAACACACAGGTTTTGGCCGAGAACCCGACCTAAACTGAACGGAAACGCCAATGCTCGACGCCTCGACAGTCGACACCACGACCTCGAGCTGATCGTCCTCTTTCTCCAATCCATGTCGTCGCTCGCCCACTCGCCGGCGGAACCGGCTCCTCGACACGAGACCGCCATAGGCCCGAGGGTCCTGGCTCTTGCCGCCCCGCCTATGGCGCCCATGGTCGGTTCCACGGGCCCAGCCGGCTGTCTTCCTCAATGGGGTGGCAGGGCGATGACTGGCATGTGGCGTATCAGAGATTTGCCAACCATCGGCCAGATCCTGGACCCCGCCATTGAGCTCTTAGTTGTTTTCCTCGCAGCAGCAGCTGCAAGGGACTTCGACATCCTCTCGCTTTTGTTGTTGTTGCATGTTCTCGTCGGAGAGGTAACTCTGTGTAACCCTAGGCGTCCGTCGTCCATCAACCATCGTCTTGGCTTGTAGGTCCAAAGGCCTGTTTCCCACTTCATTGAAGTAACGGAGCTATAGCAGAATACACAAATCCAAGAGTTTGATATACATCCAACTTGTCTAAAACATTAGTTAGCAGCATCTGTAATGAACCAAGAGTTACGCAGCCAGCGGAAAGGCAAAGGACCCGCAGCTCTGTGGCCAGAATCGCCCAGGAGCAGGAATCACGGAGGCGTCGGAGTAGTCAAGGAGCCGGGGACGCGGAGCACTGCGCCTCCGCGTGGTGCATACACTGCCCCCGCCGGGTGTGTTAGTCGACGCCGCCGCTGGCGTCGAGATGAGCACATCCACACCAAAATTTTTGATTGATTCCCGACTCTGATTGCGTGCTGATCGAGTTGGTCAGGTATGACCAAGGCGACCACATGCCACGCAAATCCAATCCAATGATCAATCTATCACAGGTTCTATTTTTCAACCTCCTCATGATCTTCCATTGTTCATCGTTGTGGCCCTTAATTTCTTTGCTTGTTCCATTGTTGGACGATGGCGGTGGGTTAGAGCAGTAAGTTTTATCTCGTCTCCTCGATCTCACCAGGCAAGCGAGTTCGCCAGGCCTTCGGCGCCATGGACGTTGTGTGGGATGAAGATTATGTCTCCCGTCGATCTGGCCACATGTATATATATATATGAGGTGAGAGCTGGAAACTTATACGCTAAGAAAACCTAAACCGACGTAGCGATGGACGGTGCGACAACAGACGAACGAGCTGGGCCAGGTTCTTAGCTAGGCCCATACACACGTGCAAACAATGATCTGTTGCATCGATCGGTGATTCCTCGCGTACGGACGAACTAACCGGACGAACTAACCACGGAAACCTTACATCCTTTATTATTAGGTATAGATATAGATATAAAATACCATTACACAACACCATGAATACAAAAGTGATCAAATTAATACACGAAATAAACTCACATTGCATACAAATCACATAAACTCCCACATTACTCCACAAATCCCTCTATTTTCTTGAGTATAAAAAGGGCTATGTGCATAAAAAAAATTATATTCCATACTCGTTTTAGTTAATACATAAGTATACCACCTCTACACATATGCAAACTAAGGAGTTAATTTGAGCTCAGATTGCATATAAATCAAATGAACTCTCATAATTACTCCTAAATTAAAGCCACAATCTCACTACTTCTAGAGCATTATATAAGCTAAACTAGCAATTAGAGATGAAAGAATTAAGTTGCTAACCTTTTAGAACACTTGGATAAATAGGGCAACTCAAAATCTTGACAAATTTTATGAATTTTTTTGGCATGGCTGATGGCGCGGTGATGATGATGCCAGAAAACTTGATTGTGTGTAGTAAATGACCGGCCAGTTGGAAACCCCAAGAGAAGGTTTGATGGATATAGCAGCAAGTTTTCCCTCAGTTATGAAACCAAGGTTATCAATCCAGTAGGAGGATGTCAATATGACTGAAGGTGATGCCCACTAGCTGCGTGATGCTCTCACAAGGGCGCCGTTAACGATAACTTGTTAGCGCATCTTCAACCAGTAGCAACGTGGAACCTGCACACAACACAACCAAATACTTTGTTCCCAACTTACGATGAGGTTGTCAATCTCACCGGTTTGCTTGAAATAAAGGGTATGAGCGTATCGAGTGGAAAGCAATAGTAATATGCAAGTAAAGTAAACAGTGCGAGTAAAGTAAATAGGTGATAGCAATATAAAGGAAATAAGACCGGGGTCCACAATTCACTAGCGGTGTCTCTCCATAAGATAAAATAACACATGCTGGGTAAACAAATTACTGTTGGGCAATTGATAGAATAAAGACAACGTGCATATGTCGAGAGGATCACTATGAGATTTACTCTGAGCATTACAACAAGATACATAGACCGCCATCCAACTGCATCTATGGCTAATAATCCACTTGTGGCGAATCAATCCGAGAACTCCACAAGTATTAAGTTGCGAACAATAGATAACTGCATTAAGCAAAGTGTGTAATGTAAACAAAGCATATGCCCTCGAGCATATGAATGTTGTTTTCCCCCTAGTAGCAACATCACATCTACAACCTTAGAGGTTTCTGTCACTCCCCCAGATTAAATAGAGGCATGAACCCACTATCGAGCATAAATACCCCCTCTTAGAGTCACTAGCAACTACTCGGCCAAGATAGCTATTAACAACGGAGAGCATGCAAGATCATAAACAACATAGAGATAACATAAGATAAAATTCAGTACATCAACTCAATCATAACACCAATATTCATCGGATCCCAACAAACACAACATGTAGAATTACAAAACGGTAGTCTCGATCATGTAAAGCAGCTCACGAGATCTAAACATGTAGCACATGGTGGAGAAGACAACCATCTAGCTACTGCTATGGACCCATAGTCCAAGGTAGACTACTCACTCATCGCTCCGGAGGCAAGTATGGCGATGAAGAAGACCTCCGGTGGCGATTCCCCTCTCCGGCAGGGTGCCGGGAAGAGCTTCTGGACCCTCTCGATCTTCGGGACGACGGCGGCGGCGGATCGCGATGTGTTCTGGAAAAGTGATCGGGTATTTAGGTTTTTTCCGTCGGAGGGTCTTTATAGGCAAAG
>QXEO01000889.1:0-19570 GCA_007115705.1 Dactylis glomerata
ACAAAAGAAGGCCGTGTCATCTTTCCACATCTCACCATGCTACATAAGCAATTCATAAAGTATCTCTAATCAGCTATGCACTAGATCAATCACCCCTGAACACATGCACTCCTACATATAACTACACAATTTCCCTGCAAGCATTCAGTACATACTCAACGGTGGTGCTTTAGTGCTTCACCTCCATAATATTAAGGGTAGGCAAGAGTGCCATGATACCGACATTCTTGCAGTGTCCTTCTTTGACATAGTTGCCCACTGGTCAGTGATGGCTCTAAAACAATTTTACCCCAGATCTGAGAGTGGATAACGTAGACTGACTTACATGTAACCCTTTATTTTAAAACAATTTTACATATAGCCCTTCAAAGATAGCCAATGTTGATTACTACAAATCGTACAAAGTCCGAACATGAAATACTTTGTATATTAGGCTATACGAAAATGACAAAATCTGACAGAATTATAGTGTTGAAATGTGTACTATTCAGTATATAAAATGTCAGATTTTGTCTTTTTTATGTAGCCTAGAATGCAAGGTATTTCATATTGAGACTCTGACCTGTTTGTAGTATTCAACATTGGCTACTTCTAGAATTTTGTTTTGATTTTTCTGAAACTTTGAAATATGAATTTTAAAGGTTTAAAAATAGAGAGCTACATGTAGCTCGATCTATGTTTTGAGTTTCCCCCAGATCTAAATTACTAAATTGTTTTCAGATAAGTACATGGTTGGGTGATCAAGAATCGTTCCCATCACTTGCCCTACTCATCCACCACCAAAATTGGTTGCTTACAACTATGGTTTAACTCAATATGCATTTTATCATGTTTAGCAAAAGAAACCTGACCATGAAACATGCAGTAGAAGAACTCATATAAGATCAGCCATCATGAGCTGCAAATGCATAGCTAAAGAACCAAAATGTTGTTACTACAACTGAGAGTGAGAGGGGGAGAGAGGGAGAGAGGAAGAGAGGGAGAGGGAGAGAAGGAGAGAGAGACAGAGACAGAGGGAGAGAGGGAGAGAGAAAGGGAGAGAGGGAGAGGGAGGGAGAGAGAGAGGGAGAGAGAGGGAGAGAGAGAGAGAGAGAGAGAGAGAGAGAGAGAGAGAGAGAGAGAGAGAGAGAGAGAGAGAGAGAGAGGGAGAGGGAGACAGAGGGAGAGAGAGAGAGGGAGAGAGAGGGAGAGGGAGAGAGAGGGAGAGGGAGAGAGAGAGCTTCTGCACGAGCTCCTCTCCTGTGCCCGCGAGCCCTACCAAGCGATGGCCGAACTCAGAATGAGATATGAAATGAATAATTTACCCTTGGGCACCAAGCGGAACCGCAGAACCACAGGCGGCGCCACCATGTCTCTCTCCTCCCTATCTCAGGCACACACAGGAAGCCATGAGGAGGCCCTCACCGACAAATGGGCCATGCACGACGCAGACCACACATATCAGGACCGTGGCTACATGAGCTCACAGGGAGGTACAAATTCGGAGCCAAACAGCTGTCCATGTGGACGGCCAGGATCAGCCGAAGGATCTGATTGGATGGCTAGGAACACACATGGCCTCACAGGCGGGGTGCCATGCGGTTATATTTCTTTGAGATAAATCCCTACACTCCAACGGCCAAATAAAGTGGGGCTACCAAACATCCACTATTGCAAACGGCAGAGATGCCATACTTCGTAAGCAAACAAATTTTACCATTATGATAAACAGTGAACATCAACTACTGTGAAGATAAGCAATAATGGGTGCACCCAGAGTCCAGACAAGGCAAGTCTTCCAAAGAAGCTCAATACATCTTATATATGTAAGCAACTGCAAGGGGGAAACACAAACCAAAGCAGTCCATTGAAGAAAACCCAGACATTCAGAATTCGAAGCCTAGCAGAAACCCATCAGCAATGCTGCTTGAATTGGCGATCTGGGCCATCCCAATGACACTCATCTTCGCACCATGCAGGTGCCTAGTGCTTCTAGTTGCCAATCTCCAGAAATTCAAAGCAAGCATCATGCGCTCAAGGTCATCATCTCCAGAAATTCAAAGCAAGCATCATGAGATGAGTTGAAGAATGGACAAAAGCTCAAGCTTGGGGATGCCCATGCATCACCCCAAGAAATATCCAAGAAGTACAAGCGTCAAAGCTTGGGGATGCCCCCGAGGCACCCCTTCTTCATCGGCAAAAATCAGGTCACCTTTCAAGACACTATATTTTTATTGCTTCATGCACTATGCGTTTTTCTTGGAGCGTGAGTTGTTTTTGTTTTCAGTTTTATCTTGCTTTGTTTGCTGCAATAAATGGTTAGATCACATCATGTTTGTTTTGGAGAGAGCTATGCTTCATTTTTCATTTGCCAAGAACGCTCTAGTTTTCATTCTTATCAAAAACCGAGTGTTCTTCTTTTTCTGCTACTGCTTTTGGTTTTCGTTTTTGCCTTGATTTGTGTTCAGATCTTCTTATATTTATTTATCAAGGTGTATTTTTTCCTCTGGACCATGTTGGTTTTCCTCAAAAGAGTTGGATTAAAAAAGTTCGAATGGTGTTGGAAAAGAGAAAAAGCTTTATGTAAAAAAGTGGTACAAGAAGGAGCTTGTGTAGACTGCGGCTTAGGCTTTTTCATGTCATGCTTGATGTCTTTTTGATAGTATGCTTAGTGGTTTTGCTGCAGCATGACTTGTCTCAAATAACGGAGATTGCTTAATGAGCCTTTGAAAGAATCATGCGTTGTTTTTTTTCGTTTGGAAGCATTATTTTGGTTTTCTCCTTGATGCTTTATTTGGGTTGACTTGGCGCATGCTCACACATGTTAGACTCATACAAAGTCGCCAATAGCCTCTATGATCATTTAGTTTTTGACTTTTGATACCACTTTATGCTTCTTTTAATGTCGCTTTGTCGCTTTGCATGATTATGGCCGTTATTGCTCTCTTAGTTGGTCGCTCCCAGTCTTTTGCTAGCCCTCACTTTGTACTGAGTATGAGCTCTACTCGTGCATCCAACTCCCAAAAACCAAGTACTCCAATGTGTCCACTATAAATTCCTATGCATGGTATTTGTAAGCCATTCCAAGTAAATTTTCATGTGCTACCTTTCAAAAAACCTTCAAAATACTTCTCATTTTGTGACACTGTTTTTAGCTCATGGGGACATAGTGGTCGGATTTGCTATCTTCCATATTTCTTATTCCAAAAAGAAAAAGAAAGGGAAAAAGAAAAGAAAAAAAGGCACTCCTCCATGGAATGTGAATGTTGGTGGGCACCCGATGGAATCGGTTAGCCATGGTTTGTGAAGGAAAAAAGGTGGGGAGGAGTGACAAGCTTTATAAAAGAGCACAAAAGTGCCAATCTCTCTTTCAAAAACTTGCTTCATTTTAGTATGGAAGATAGTAAGAACCCCATTGATAGTCGTTGACAAAGACAACCACCTATCAAAACCAATTTTTATCTCTCTGTTTTACAAATGAAAAGCTCTAGCACATGTTTAATCACTGCTTCCCTCCGCGAAGGGCCTTTCTTTTACTTTTATGTTGAGTCACCACCTTCTATCTTTATGCACCATTAAGAGAGCATAGTTGTCATTCTGAGTATAATGTGCATTGTCCCAAAGTTTTCATTGATTGATTCATATTGTTGGTTTCACTTGTTCTTAAATTATTTGTATCTAGTCGCCCTCTTAAACTTGAAGGTGTCCTATGCATTTATGTTTTGCTCTCTGATGTCTACGCACGCGTCTGTTCTTGTAGACAGTGTTGGGCCTCCAAGTGCAGAGGTTTGTAGAACAGCAGCAAGTTTCCCTTAAGTGGATCACCCAAGGTTTATCAAACTCAGGGAGGAAGAGGTCAAAGCTATCCCTCTCAAGCAACCCTGCAATTACGATACAGAAAGTCTCTTGTGTCCCCAACACACCCAATACACTTGTCAGATGTATAGGTGCACTAGGTCGGCGAAGAGATAGTGAAATACAAGTAGTAGTGATGATTATAAGTAGCAAATACAATCTGGAATAAAAATGGCAGCAAGCAAACATGTAACAAAACAGCAAGTAAATGGTATGCAAAGCTTGGAAACAAGGCCTAGGGATCATACTTTCACTAGTGGACACACTCCCAACAAATATAACTTGACTGAACAAATAAATAACTTATCTTCACTATGGTACTCTAAATTACTCTCCTATTGAATAACACTAATCATTGCGTAGTGGCTACAGAAGCACCCTGATGTCTACACACTTCTGTTCTTGTAGACAGTGTTGGGCCTCCAAGTGCAGAGGTTTGTAGAGCAGCAGCAAGTTTCCCTTAAGTGGATCACCCAAGGTTTATCGAACTCAGGGAGGAAGAGGTCAAAGCTATCCCTCTCAAGCAACCCTGCAATTACGATACAGAAAGTCTCTTGTGTCCCCAACACACCCAATACACTTGTCAGATGTAAAGGTGCACTAGTTCGACGAAGAGATAGTGAAATACAAGTGGTATAGATGATTATAAGTAGTAAATGCAATCTGGAATAAAAATGGCAGCAAGAAAACATGCAACAAAACAGCAAGTAAACGGTGTGCAAAGCTTGGAAACAAGGCCTAGGGATCATACTTTCACTAGTGGACACACTCCCAACAAATATAACATGATTGAACAAATAGATAACTTCTCTTCACTATGGTACTCTGAATTACTCTCCTATTGAACAACACTAATCATTACGTAGGGCTACGAAGCACTCCTTAAAGTTCATCAAGTACTTGACAAACACCACTCATGGAGATATCCAGATCAGATCACAACTCAAGATTGATATTATTGCAACTTAGACCAAGTACTAACACGGTGCACACACTGTCAACATTACACCATGAAAGGAGGAAAGATCACATCAATACTATCATAGCAATAATTATTCTCATAATCCATAAGAAATCACAATCGTAGCCTAGACCAAGTACCACCACGATGCATGCACTATCACCGTTACACCATGGCAGGAGGAATAGATTACTTTAATAACACCACTAGAGTACACATAATATCTGAATAATAACATCTACTTGTTCAACATGATACAAAGCTCACGATCACATAAAGATCACATCATGGGAGAGAGAGGTGAACTACATAGCTACTGGTAGAGCCCTCAGCCCCGGGGATGAACTACTCCCTCCTCATCATAGGAGACAGCAAGGTTGATGGAGATGGCGGTGAGGTCGATGGAGACGGCGGAGACGTCGATGGAGACCGATGGAGATGGCTCCGGGGGCACTTCCCTGTCCTGGCAGGGTGCTGGAACATAGACTTCTATCCCCCAAAATTCGTCGATGGCGGCCGCAGAGCTACAGAACTGTTCTGGAAATTTCGCCGACTCCCTTAGGGTTTTCCATCCCGAGGCTTCTTATAGGCGAAGGGGCATCGTCAGGAGGCAGCCAGGGGCTCCTCACACCAGGGTGGCGAGGCCAGGGCCTGGGCCACGCCTCCTATGTGTGAGGGCGGCCTCTGGCCCCCCTCCGGCTCTCTTTCGGTCTTCGGGAAGCTTCCGGGAAAAATAAGACTTCTGGAACTTGTTTCGTCCAATTCCGAGAATATTTCCTGTGTAGCTTTTCTGAAACACAAAAACAGCAGAAAACAGGGAACTGGCACTGTGGCATCTTGTCAATAGGTTAGTTCCAGAAATCGCGTAAAAACGCCACGAAGTGTAACGAAACACAAGGCAAATGGTGTAAAAACAAGCATGGAGCATCAAAAATTATAGATACGTTTGAGACGTATCAGCATCCCCAAGCTTAACTCCTGCTCGTCCTCGAGTAGGTAAGTGATAACAAAAGAATAATTTTTGAGGTGACATGCACCTACACAATCTTGATCATATATGTAAAGCATTGAGTGCTGAGATCAAAGAACTTAAAACATGGGCATGAAAGACATACTCTTGATAATAGAAACTTAGCAACCATGTTATAACATGAAAATGAACACAAACAAAAGATCATGAAAATGAAACAATGAAAGTCAAACATGTGTTCAAATCATAAGGGAAAGCATACAAATGGTTTTCAGCTTGTCCTTCATAGAGAGCAAAACATAAATGCATAGGACACCTTCAAGTTTAAGAGGGCGACTAGATACAAATAATTTAGGAACAAGTGAAACCATAGTCATGAATCAATCAATGATAAACTTTGGGACAATGCACATTATACTCAGAATGACAAGTATGCTCTCTTAGATGGTGCATAAAGATAGAAGGTGGTGACTCAACATAAAAGTAAAAGAAAGGCCCTTCGCAGAGGGAAGCAGTGATTAAAGATGTGCTAGAGCTTTTCATTTATAAAACAGAGAGATAAAAATTGGTTTTGAGAGGTGGTTGCTTTTGTCAACGACTAGCAATGGGGTTCTTACTATCTTCCATACAAAAATTAAGCAAGTTTTTGAGAGAGAGATTGGCACTTTTGTGCTCTTTTATAAAGCTTGGCACTCCTCCCCACCTTTTTTCCTTTCACAAACCATGGCTAACCGATTCCATCGGGTGCCCACCAACATTCACATTCCATGGAGGAGTGCCTTTTTTCTTTCTTTTTTTCCCTTTTTTTTTCTTTTTGGAATAAGCAATATGGAAGATAGCAAATCTGACCACTACGTCCCCATGAGCTGAAAACAGTGTCACAAAACGAGAAGTATTTTGAAGGTTTTTTTCAAAGGTAGCACATGAAAATTTACTTGGAATGGCTTACAAATACCATGCATAGGAATTTTTAGTGGACACAATGGCAAACTTGGTTTTTAGGAGTTGGATGCACGAGTAGAGCTCATACTCAGTACAAGGCGAGGGCTAGCAAAAGACTGGGAGCGACCAACTAAGAGAGCAATAATGGCCATAATCATGCAAAGCGACAAAGCAATATTAAAAGAAGCATAAGATGGCATCAAAAGTCAAAAAACTAAATGATCATAGAGGCTATTGGTGACTTTGTATGAGTCTAACATGGTGTAAGCATGTGCCAAGTCAACCCAAATAAAGCATCAAGGAGAAAACCAAAATAATGCTTCCAAATGATAAAAACAATGCATGATTCTTTCAAAGGCTCATTAAGCAATCTCAGTTATTTGAGATAAGTCATGCTACAGCAAAACCACTAAGCATACTATCAAAAAGACATCAAGCACGACATGCAAAAGCCTAAGCCGCAGTCTACACAAGCTCCTTCTTGTACCACTTTTTTGCATAAAGCTTTTTCTCTTTTCCAACACCATTCAAATTTTTATAAACACCTCTCTTGATGAAAACCAATAAAGATCAGAGGCAAAAATACACCTTTATGAAAATATATAACAAGATCTGAACACAAATCAAGGTGAAAAATGCAAGCTAAACCCAGTAGCAGAAAAAGAGAACACTCGTTGAATGATAAGAGTGAAAAACAGAGTGTTCTTGGCAAATGAAAAACGGAGTTCATCTCCCTCCAAAACAACATGATGTGATCAAACCATTTATTGCAGAAAACAAAGCAAAAGAAAACTAAAAACAAAAACAACTGACGCTCCAAGAAAAATGCATAATGCGTGAACCAATAAAAATATAGTGTCTTGAAAGGTGACCTGATTTTTGCCGATGAAGAAGGGGTGCCTCGGGGGCATCCCCAAGCTTTGACGCTTGTACTTCTTGGATATTTCTTGTGGTGAGGCATGGGCATCCCCAAGCTTGAGCTTTTGTCCATTCTTCAACTCATCTCATCATTCTCCAATCCCTACACTTGAAAACTTCCTTCATACAAAACTAAACACAAATCTATTAGCAACATTAGTGTAGCATAACATATAATCAACCTCTTTTTGCTTCAGGTTTCAACCCAAAACCACCACATATATAGAAAATACTACTGTAGCAACTTCCCCAAAAGTTTCCTGATTAAAAGAACTTAAAAGAAAGCGATAAAGCAGCAAACACAAATATTGGCAGAAATCTGTCAAAACAGAATAACTGAAAAAGGTTGAATTTTTAAAGGGTTTTCTGTTGCTCAAATCAAAAAGTGTTCAACTAACAAAAGTTTGGATATAACCTGGAGCATATGCACAAGAAATCGCAGGTCCAAAAGATATACAGAGAATTTATATGAATTTTTACGGTGCAGCACCGAAAACAGTTTTAGGACAGCAACATCCCCAAATCTTTACCTCACTCGAATTAGAGGCTTCTCTTGGCACAAAAACAAAATAAAAAGGATAAGGAGAGGTTATTACAGTAGTAATAACTTCCAAGACTCAAATAAAAGAAAACGTACTGAAAATAAACTATGGGTTATCTCCCAAGAGTGCTTTTCTTTAACGCCTTTGAGCTAGGCGCAGTAATTTGCAAAGATGCTCATGTGGGCGCCATATAAAAGCTTGAGGCAAAGGCGCCATATAGGAACTTAATGCAATAGAGAGCATCAAAAAGCAAATATGAAACACATTTAAATCTAAACCACTTCCTATGAAAAATAGTCTTGTAAAGAGACAAGTCATAAAAGTGCAAAGCAAAAAGCATAGGAAGGCAAAACAAGTACAACTTCAAGAATTGCAACATAAAGAGGGGAAACTCAATATTATTAAGATCCTTCAAAACATATTTCCCTCTCTCATAATAACTTTCAGTAGCATCATGAATAGAATTAACAATATAACCATCACATAAAGCATCCCTATCATGAGCCACATGCATAAAAGAATTAATGCTCCCCACATGAACAATAGTAGTAGGAGCAGATTCAACATAATAATTATTCTCATCACCATAATCATCAAAAACAGGAGGCATATTGTAATCATAACTAATTTTCTCCTCAAAATTAGGTGAACTGAAATCATTATACTCATCATCATAGCCATCATAAACTAGAGGTTTTGTATCATCACAAGCTAGAGAACAGCTATTTCGCAAAGCATAATCTTCAAACATATTATCATAAGAAGAAACATGGATAGCACTAATGGTACAACAATTATTAACCTTAGAATTGGTACCAAAAAGATTTTCAATATCAAAAGTAGAGTGCTTTTCCCAATCATGATCACTAACATAGGTAACAGGCATAGGAACATCATCCCAATCAGAATTATCATAATCTAGGGATTTCTATTTTCGTGCCCTCGGGTCCTTAGTTGTACTCAGTTTTCCCCAGCTCCTTAGTTTTTCCTTAGTTTTGTCCAAGCCCTTGTCTGAAACCGTCACCAGTGCTGGAACGGCCGGTTGCCCGACGGTTGAACACCTTTGACCGTTAACTGCTGACTAGTGGGGCCACGTAGAGCCCGCAAAGACACGTCAGAGCATCCTTCTTTGTTTGACCATAAGCATCGCCGTATCCCTGACCAAAACGCGGACGAGTGGGGCTTCGGTATATCGAATGACAAGTGGGGCCATGACGCTGATACAAGGGGCAATACACGGGTAGGATTAGATTTTTAAACGGAGCTCTACAGCGATGGCACGGAGGAGGTGGCCTGCGGGGTGCCGAGATGAGATCGACGTCCACAAAGAACTGCATGAGGCGAGACCAGACGCATTAGATAGATATGAACTAGACGCGTATAACCATGCAAAGAAGAGAAGAAATGGTCGAGGACATCGACGACGACCTCAACACTTTGACTGACGGTGTCGGACACGAACGCGAGCAATGTAGAGAAAACTAGTGTCTCTCCTTTCTGGCGTGTATAGATAGGTGCTAGGGGAGTGTGGTGGTGAAGGGAAAGACCTCGCGGTGGTCTGTGGCGTCCAGCATAGCGGGGCGGCGTGGCCGTGCCCACAGCGGCGTGCATGTTCGGCATTGGCATCAGCATGTACGTTCGTCATTGGCCTCGGCGGTATCTCTGGTGTGTCAGTGATCGAATGAGGGGACGGGATTGAGGGTGCATCCCGACGGTGACCTAGCAGTGGCGGCGAGCATGCATACCCATTCTGACCATGCCGATATCGGCATCGGCATTGTTTGGAGGCTGTGGTGCTCGAATCATAGTGGAAATTGTGATTCCCTATTATTTTTACATGCATAATATATAGAAAATAGCTAGATCTATAAATCGATGCATATGAAGCTACATATATATATTCTTGGTCATAATCCCCTTAGATGCATGGCTTCACGTCGTCGTCACTTTCATCGTCAGTATCTTCGGCGTCCGTGTAGTAGTACTTCCTGCACGTTGTTCCGTCGAACACCTTCACTGTGAGCACATAATTGCCTTCATATTTGAAGTGTAGGAAGCAGCCGAAATCCACACCGTGCGCGATGGCAAAATTCTCCCAGCCCTTGTCGAGGTACATCCGGCCTTGTCCATCAAATAGGACCTCCACGGTCCAGAGACGAGGACCGCAGTCAGCTGCTCGCAGATACACCTTTGCGGGCTCCTGGCCATCAAGATAGTCCGCAAACTTTTGTGGGAGTGCCTGCAAAGAGATCGAGTGCCGATCGTTTAAAATTAAAGGTTTTTTAGAACATGCACATAATTAATCACATGCATCATATATGTGGGAACGCGTACGTTCCTTCTTGGCCAAAGGGTCTTCATAGATGGTGATAAAGAACTCCTCTATGATCAATGGCAGTGTTGACGTTGGTGGTGGCAATGATGATGATCCACCACCCCGGCCGCCCCTTCCCCTTCCCCTTCCCCTTCCCCTTCCGGTCGGCATCCGAGACATGGAAGCTATGGCAATGGATCAAGTGTATGTGAACGAAGAAGAGAGAGGCAGAAACGAAGAAGAGAGATGCAGAACCTATTGACATAAGGGATGGCCGTTGTGGGGGTTTATAAGGGAGAGATGACCGTTGTGGGGTTTACACCATAAATTAAGGTAGAGATGACCGTTGTGGGGTTTACACAATAATTTAAGGAGGAGATGACCGTTGTGGGGGTGGTTTATATCTCAAGAAAAAAGTAATGCCTAAAAGAAATGGAAATTTGTGAAAGTTCATCATTTTACCGTGAAAAGTAAAGCCTACAAGAAATGGAAATTCGTGATAGTTTATCATTTCAGCGTGAAAAGTAATGCCTACAAGAAATAGAAATTCGTGATAGTTTATCATTTTACCGTGAAAAGTAATGCGTAAAAGAAATGGAAATTCGTGATAGTTCATCATTTTACCGTGAAAAGTAAAGCCTACAAGAAATGGAAATTCGTGATAGTTTATCATTTCAACGTGAAAAGTAATGCCTACAAGAAATGGAAATTTGTGATAGTTTATCATTTTACCGTGAAAAGTAATGCCTAAAAGAAATGGAAATTCGTGATAGTTCATCATTTTACCGTGAAAAGCAAAGCCTACAAGAAATGGAAATTCGTGATAGTTTATCATTTTACCGTGAAAAGTAATGCCTACAAGAAATTCATGATTACCCAACTTGTTGAATCTGATGGCAAACTCATCATTTAGCATACATAGAGGGGTAGTAGTTTGCCACCGACAGATAGAGAGAGGGTGGCAGGATCCTGCCCGTTATATCATAGGATCGACGGTAGGTGGACACGATCCGTGTGACAACAGCTCGACCAATCAGGCCAAGTTTGGGCTTCTGTGAGAAGGGAGAGGGTAAAACTGAGTAGTATCAAGGATACAAGGGCAAGTAAATAGTAAACAGGCTAAGAAATTCAAATAAGAGATTTAGAAAAAGAAAAACACATGTTTTGTACAATGAAACCCAGGTTAGCCTACCTCAAAGTATTAGCAATTCAAATATACATGAGTGTAAAAATTATGGCCTCATTCAGACAAACTATGTTTTGGGTATAGATGTTTTGAGAAGGGGTTTGAGTGGAAAGCCATGAACCTTCATAGCTACTAGTGATTTCAGAAGTGGCCATTTGTGTGAAAACTTGATTTATATATGATTGTTATGATTTCCTACATGGCAGGTCGCGTAACAAGACTCCATGAGTAGGAGGCACTATGATTTTATTTTTTTGAATTTTTTTGCGCATGAAATGATTCAATTAGATGGCTTAATCCCATCTGTTGACTCTCTGTTGACCAGCCACTTGAGGGTAAAACTAAGTATATTGCACTAGGCAGTATTAGTACTCGAGGGGAAAACTGAGTACAGATATTTTTCCAGTGTAAGACTCGAGGGTAGAACTAAGTACACGTAACGGTGCTGACGTGCAGTCCCACGGACGCGTGTCGCGGTGAGCAGCGGTCAGCCGCGCGGTGCGCGTGTTGAGACCAAAACGTCAACTGCTGAGACGAACCGTCACTTTGCCAGTACAGAGCCCCTCTCCCTCCCTCTGCACACAGTCTCATCATAACTCACGCACGCAACCACGCCTCTCACGTCCCATCATCTTCTCCAAAAAACCCCAGCCGCCCTATGCGCGCTCCCCTGCTGGCGATGGAGAAGAAGAATGCGCCGGCGGCCGTCGCCTCCGAGCCCATCGCATCCGAGCCCGTCGCCGCCGAGCCCGTCGCATCTGAGGCCGTCGCCGCCGAGCCCGTCGCCTCCGAGGGCGGCGCATCCAGGCGCAGCGCCTCCGTGAACTGGGCCTCTCTCAGGGCTGACAGACCACTTCACAAGATCGGCGCCTGCTTACTGGTGAACGAGGAGTACGTGGACACCTACTCTGCTTTGAGGCAAGTTTGTACTAATTGGCGCTCAGATTTACCTGAGCCCGATGTGCACCTGCACGAATGGATCATGGTAGAGCACGCCCTTCCACGCACCGCTGAGTTCTCCTTCCTCCACCTCCGCACATCCCGCTACGTCACCATCGATCTAACGGAAGTTCATGCAAGGTTCAAATTCCTCCTTATCTATAGAGTTAATCCTTTTATTTTCAATCATAAACATCTTAGTGCTAAATGTTATCTTCATCAATCCCATATATTTTAGATACTACTTCGTCAGCTTTTGTCGTGGCATCATCGTGCTTGCCCAGAAGAACCAGCCGCACAAGATACGGCTTGTGAATCCACTCACAAAGACATCGAACACTATATTTGAGGCGCAGATGCCATCTGTTATTCTGGAGTCAGTCACTGTAATGAAGTCCCCGACTATGCTCTTCGTTTCCACATATTACCCGGCGGAAATTGCTTGGGAAGATACCGTGTCCTCTCGCCTTTTACTCCTCTTCTTCTTCTTCTTCATACTCTTCTTACTTTCTCCTTTAGGAGGGAGAGACTTGAACGACATCTTCTCCACATATTCTGGTTTGCAGACAAAAACAACAGAAGAAAGTTTGGAGGATTCCTCCTCTCTATTAATAAGATAAAAACATCTATCAGTCCTGTCATAGCTTGGCAAAATATCAAGTTTTATAAGATTTTGAATGTAAGTATTTGCAAGGCAATCTTTCGCACAATAAAGACGACAACCACGAAGGGTGCTATTAATATCAACATCATTCATATCTATCAAAGCAATCTTTCTAGATATCTCTTCACACGCCAAGAACAAAGTGAGCTCATCATGCTGATTGGGAGTAATCTTGTCATCATAATACAAACTTAAGGTACTAGAAGAGTAACTATTAGGGCTTGAGCATTGGAAATTAAAATGGCCTATGTCATCGCAATGTTTACAAAGAAAAGGATAAAGCTCACAAACTTTTTTACCGATCTCGCCTATATCCTTGTACCACATACTGGTTTCTTCATTTGCGTGGGTGATGCAATAATCTTCCTTGTTGTAACTCTGTTCACAAGGTCTATGTATTCCACAAAAATTAACATGCTTATAAGAAATAGGACTTTTAGAAGTTTGAGCATGTTTATTGGATTCATCAGTAACAATATCACTCTGTATGCAAGTGTCCTTAAAAGGTTCATGATACACGTCCCTATTTCCTTTAGGAACATTCATATGGGAAGCAAAGGCTTTAAAACAATCAACCATAATTTGAGGATCAAGACCATATTTAGCACTAAGCTCTTGAAAATTAGCAGTTTCAACAAAAGACTTAATGCAATCAAACTCGTAATTCATACCTGATCCTTTACCTTTATCGCTATCCCAACCTTCAATATTGTTTTGAATTGTCTCAAGCAGATCCCACTTGGTGTCAACATCCTTGCTTGTGAAAGACCCATCAAAGCATGCATCTAGATAGTCCTTGTAATATCCTGAAAGCCCTGCATAAAAATTATTAATAACAATATTACGGGGGGGATCATGAATAGGACATTTATGCATTAGTAACTTCAATCTTCCCCATGCTTGGGCAATGCTATCTCCCTCATGCGGATGAAAATTATAAATGTAATTTCTATCTTTATAAACCTGACTAGAAGGATAGAATTTAGAATAAAAGAGAGGTTCAATTTCCTCCCAGTCAATAGATTGACCATCCTTCAATGTTTTATACCATTCCTCAGCTCTGCCTTTCAGTGAAAAAGAGAATAGCTTCTTCTTAACTTGGTTCATTGAAATACCTGCACACTGGAACAACTCGCATAATTCTTGTATAAAGAGCAAATGATCACCGGGATAGACAGTTCCATCTCCTAAATAGCAGTTATTCCTAACATGTTCGACAATTTCCATAGGTATTTTAAAAGGATGAGGAGCACAAGCATCATTGGATACATCACATATGGGAGATAAATTATCATCGGAGCAAACTTTCTCCACTAAAGCTGGGGAACTAAAAATATCATACTTAACAAAACTAGCTTCTCCAAGCTTAGACTTTTCTAAAACAGTGTTCAAAGCATTCATACTAACAAAACTATTAGCATGCAAATTAAGATTCAAAGGTTTTTCAATTTTCTCTTCAAACACTTTGTATCTAAACTCAGGAAAAAGACTAAAGAACTCTATATTTTCCATTAAGCCTAACTAGTGAAAATAAAAACAAGAAACAAAAAGATGTAATTGCAGGAATCTAAAGGAAATAACTCTGAGCACTCACACAGGAGGATGCGAGTACCTTTTACCTTACCTCCCCGGCAACGGCGCCAGAAAAGAGCTTGATGTCTACACACGCTTCTGTTCTTGTAGACAGTGTTAGGCCTCCAAGTGCAGAGGTTTGTAGAGCAGCAGCAAGTTTCCCTTAAGTGGATCACCCAAGGTTTATCGAACTCAGGGAGGAAGAGGTCAAAGCTATCCCTCTCAAGCAACCCTGCAATTACGATACAGAAAGTCTCTTGTGTCCCCAACACACCCAATACACTTGTCAGATGTAAAGGTGCACTAGTTTGGCGAAGAGATAGTGAAATACAAGTGGTATAGATGATTATAAGTAGTAAATGCAATCTGGAATAAAAATGGCAGCAAGCAAACATGCAACAAAACAGCAAGTAAACGGTGTGCAAAGCTTGGAAACAAGGCCTAGGGATCATACTTTCACTAGTGAACACACTCCCAACAAATATAACATGATTGAACAAATAGATAACTTCTCTTCACTATGGTACTCTGAATTACTCTCCTATTGAACAACACTAATCATTGCGTAGGGCTACGAAGCACTCCTTAAAGTTCATCAAGTACTTGACAAA
Source organism: Dactylis glomerata (assembly GCA_007115705.1). Classification (NCBI taxonomy): domain Eukaryota; kingdom Viridiplantae; phylum Streptophyta; class Magnoliopsida; order Poales; family Poaceae; genus Dactylis; species Dactylis glomerata. The sequence continues at coordinate 15,454 of QXEO01000889.1, forward strand.
CACCACTCATAGAGATATCCAGATCAGATCACAACTCAAGATAGATATTATTGCAACTTAGACCAAGTACTAACACGGTGCACACACTGTCAACATTACACCATGAAAGGAGGAAAAGATCACTTCAATACTATCATATCGATAATTATTCTCATAATCCATAAGAGATCACAATTGTAGCCTAGACCAAGTACCACCACGATGCACGCACTGTCACCGTTACACCATGGCAGGAGGAATAGATTACTTTAATAACACCACTAGAGTACATATAATATCTGAATAATAACATCTACTTGTTCAACATGATACAAAGCTCATGATCACACAAAGATCACATCATGGGAGAGAGAGGTGAACCACATAGCTACCGGTAGAGCCCTCAGCCCCGGGGATGAACTACTCCCTCCTCATCATAGGAGACAACAAGGTTGATGGAGATGGCGGTGAGGTCGATGGAGACGGCGGAGACGGCGATGGAGACTGATGGAGATGGCTTCGGGGGCACTTCCCCATCCCGGCAGGGTGCCGGAACAGAGACTTCTGTCCCCTGAAATTCGTCGACGGCGGCGGCGGAGCTACGGAACTGTTCTGGAAATTTCGCCGACTCCCTTAGGGTTTTCCGTCTCGAGGCTTCTTATAGGCGAAGGGGCATCGTCAGGAGGCAGCCAGGGGCTCTTCACACTAGGGTGGCGCGGCCAGGGCCTAGGACGCGCCACCTATGTGTGAGGGCGGCCTCTGGCCCCCCTCCGGCTCATTTTCGGTCTTCGGGAAGCTTCCGGGGAAAATAAGACTTCTGGAACTTGTTTCATCCAATTCCGAGAATATTTCCTGTGTAGCTTTTCTAAAATACAAAAATAGCAGAAAACAGGGAACTCGCACTGTGGCATCTTGTCAATAGGTTAGTTCTGGAAATCGCGTAAAAACGCCACGAAGTGTAACGAAACACAAGGCAAATGGTGTAAAAACACGCATGGAGCATCAAAAATTATAGATACGTTTGAGACGTATCACACCCCTTAAAGTTCATCAAGTACTTAACAAACACCACTCATAGAGATATCCAAATCAAATCACAACTCAAGATAAATATTATTGCAACTTAGACCAAGTACTAACACGGTGCACACATTGTCAACATTACACCATGAAAGGAGGAATAGATCACTTCAATACTATCATAGTGATAATTATTCTCATAATCCATAAGAGATCACAATCGTAGCCTAGACCAAGTACCACCACGATGCACGCACTGTCACCGTTACACCATGGCAGGAGGAATAGATTACTTTAATAACACACTAGAGTACACATAATGAAGAAGAGTAACATCTATTTATTCAACATGATACAAAGCTCACGATCACATAAAGATCACATCATGGGAGAGAGAGGTGAACCACATAGCTACCGGTAGAGCCCTCAGCCCTGGGGGAGAACTACTCCCTCCTCATCATAGGAGACAGCAAGGTTGATGGAGATGGCGGTGAGGTCGATGGAGACGGCGGAGACGGCGATGGAGACCGATGGAGATGGCTCCGGGGGCACTTCCTTGTCCCGGCAGGGTGCCGGAACAGAGACTTCTGTCCCCCGAAATTCGTCGGCGGTGGCGGCGGCGGAGCTGCGGAACTGTTCTAGGAATTTTGCCGATTCCCCTAGGGTTTTCCATCCCGAGGCTTCTTATAGGTGAAGGGGCATCATCAGGAGGCAACCAGGGGCTCCTCACACCAGGTGGGCGCGGTCAGGGGCTGGGCCGTGCCCCCTACATGTGAGGGCGGCCTCTGGCCCCCCTCCGGCTCTCTTTCGGTCTTCGGGAAGCTTTCGGGAAAAATAAGACTTCTGGAACTTGTTTCGTCCAATTCCGAGAATATTTCCTGTGTAGCTTTTCTGAAACAGAAAATTGCAGAAAATAGGGAACTGGCACTATGGCATCTTGTCAATAGGTTAGTTCCTGAAATTGCATAAAAATGCCACGAAGTGTAACGAAACACAAGGTAAATGGTGTAAAAATAAGCATGGAGCATCAAAAATTATAGATACGTTTGAAACGTATCAGCATCCCCAAGCTTAACTCCTGCTCGTCCTCGAGTAGGTAAGTGATAACAAAAGAAATAATTTTTGAGGTGACATGCACCTTCACAATCATGATCATATATGTAAGCGTTATGAGCTGGGATCAAAAGAACTTAAAACATGGGCATAAAAGATATAATCTTGACAATAGAAACTTAGCAACCATGTTATAACATGAAAAAGAATACAAACAAAAGATCATGAAAATGAAACAATGAAAGTCAAACGTGTGTTCAAATCATAAGGAAAAACATACAAATGGTTTTCAGCTTGTCCTTCATAGAGAGCAAAACATAAATGCATAGGACACCTTCAAGTTTAAGAGGGCGACTAGATACAAATAATTTAGGAACAAGTGAAACCATAGTCATGAATCAATCAATGATAAACTTTGGGACAATGCACATTATACTCAGAATGACAACTATGCTCTCTTAGACGGTGCATAAAGATAGAAGATGGTGACTCAACATAAAAGTAAAAGAAAGGCCCTTCGCAGAGGGAAGCAGTGATTAAATATGTGCTAGAGCTTTTCATTTGTAAAACAGAGAGATAAAAATTGGTTTTGAGAGGTGGTTGTCTTTGTCAACGACTGGCAATGGGGTTCTTACTATCTTCCATACAAAAATGAAGCAAGTTTTTGAGAGAGAGATTGGCACTTTTGTGCTCTTTTATAAAGCTTGGCAATCCTCCCCACCTTTTTTCCTTTCACAAACCATGGCTAACCGATTCCATCGGGTGCCCACCAACATTCACATTCCATGGACGAGTGCCTTTTTTCTTTTTTTTTTCTTTTTTTTTCTTTTTGGAATAAGCAATATGGAAGATAGCAAATCCGACCACTACGTCCCCATGAGCTGAAAATAGTGTCACAAAACGAGAAGTGTTTTGAAGGTTTTTGAAAGGTAGCACATGAAAATTTACTTGGAATAGCTTACAAATACCATGCATAGGAATTTATAGTGGACACAATGGCAAACTTGGTTTTTGGGAGTTGGATGCACGAGTATAACTCATACTCAGTACAAAATGAGGGCTAGCAAAAGACTGGGAGCGACCAACTAAGAGAGCAATAACGGTCATAATCATGCATAGCGACAAAGCAACATTAAAAGAAGCATAAGATGGTATCAAAAGTCAAAAAACTAAATGATCATAGAGGCTCTCAACATGGTGTAAGCATGCGCCAAGTCACCCAAATAAAGCATCAAAGGAGAAAAACCAAATTAATGCTTCCAAATAATATAAACAACGCATGATTCTTTTAAAGGCTCATTAAGCAATCTCAGTTATTTGAGACAAGTCATGCTACAACAAAATCACTAAGCATACTATCAAAAAGACATCAAGCACGACATGAAAAGCCTAAGCCGCAGTCTACACAAGCTCCTTCTTGTACCACTTTTTTTGCATAAAGCTTTTTCTCGTTTCCAACACCATTCAAACTTTTATAAACACCTCTTTTGATGAAAACCAATAACGATCAGAGGCAAAAAAATACACCTTGATGAAAAGATATAACAAGATCTGAACACAAATCAAGGTGAAAATGCAAGCTAAACCCAGTAGCAGAAAAAGAGAACACTCGTTGAAACGATAAGAGTGAAAAACGGAGTGTTCTTTGCAAATAAAAAGTGAAGTATGTCTCCCTCCAAACCAACATGATGTGGTCAACCAGTTATTGCAGCAAACAAAGCAAACTAATAATGAAACTAAACAAATGGATGCTCCAATGAAAAATGCATAGTGCATGAAGCAATAAAAATATAGTGTCTTGAGAAAGTGACCTGATTTTTGCCCGTAGGAAGAAGGGTGCCTCGGGGGCATCCCCAAGCTTTGACGCTTGTATTTCTGGATATTTCCTTGGGGTGATGCATGGGCATCCCCAAGCTTGAGCTTTTTGTCCATTCTTCATCTCATGTCATCATTCCTCCAATCCCAACACTTGAAAACTTCCTTCATACAAACTAAAATAATTCTTATTAGTAACATAGTGTAAGCATAGCATTGAATAACCCTTTTTGCTTCAGGTTTCAACTCA
>QXEO01000890.1:0-47681 GCA_007115705.1 Dactylis glomerata
ACTACATTGCCCAATGTCAGGATTTGGTTTTATAAATGGTTTTCCAGAAAATAGAGAAGGGTGCCGGACGGAGTACTCGGAGGGTACTGTCGTGGCACGGTTATGGTTCGGAGTACTTGCAGGGTACTGCCGAAGGAATGGAAGTGGTCATGTGTGATTGACCGGAAATTAATAAGGATGGTGGTCATGTTTGATTGACCGCCGGCTTTTCTCTTGAAAAGGGAGTTTCCCCCTTTCCTAGAGCTTTTGCAAAGACTTCTCTTGTAAGTATCTTCTTTGATAAGGATATAGGGATGTCGTATGGCATGCTATATCAACATGAGAATCTTTCTACAAATCTTCTTTAATAAGGATATAGAAATGTCGTGGGACATGCTATATCGACACGTGAAGTTAGTAGCACATAGTTGCTGAAACTAAGCCAACCCTTGCTACAGCCATATAGCATGTGAATAAATTTCCTCTCTTAGATGGTTTGCGAGTACAATTCCAAAATGTACTCACGGCTTTGTCCCTGGCTATTAACTTGGCCAGATTATGAAGAAGGTTATGAGGATGATGGTGAAGAGTTCGACGACGCCGGTGCGAACTAGGAACGTCTCCCAGTCAGTTGCCTGTAGGGTAGTAGGCATGGCTTGGGTCATCAACACTGCTTGGTATCCGCTGCTTAGTTGTAAACTTGCCCTGCGTGGCATTATCGGTCTTGGTCATGTGACCAATTGTGAGACTTTATTTCGGTACTGTAATGGATGATGTAATTCTATTATCAACTCGGATATGTGGATTCACGACACACTGATCATGGGATCGTGAATTGTATGCATATCGGGTATTTCGGATGGGTAATCCGGGGTCCCCACACATATAGTCCAAAATAAAGGAAAAAACCAACTTTGTACAATTCCTGCAACTCATCAGATTGCTGCATTAAATAAAAACTCATATCTATGGGACAGCCGAGGCTACGGCTACCACCAAGCGCGAGGCGCGGGAGGCCCCATGGCCAGCCCAGCAGCAGTAGCACCGCCGGAGACCATGGTTTTTGAAGGCGTTGAGGCGTCCTAAGGCAAAGTGGGGGCGCTCTAACGCCTAGGCGCCCAAAGCGGCCATTTTTTCAAATCGTAGGGCCAGCACCTGGACGCCTAGGCGACGCTGAAGCGACGCCTTTAAAACCATGCCGAAGACCTCACCCGCAGCAAGGATTATTCTCTAATCAGTCAAAACTAAGAGGCCTATAGAAAGTCTCATGTGCGGTAGATAATATCCAGAACAATTAAACTACATGAACATTTCTTTTCCATAATGTCTCAACAACTATCTAAGCTGTACTGCATAGTACTACACACACAGTGCACAAGTGTTGATGAATCTCTACTGCAAATAACATGGACCTGGAAATTTACACGCAACAAGACGAGCAAGACGCAGACCTTAGTTGATGTGGATGCAGTTGATGTGGGTGCGGTTGATCCTCCTTCTCGCTCGCCGCGCCATCGGGGGAGAGCAGCAGCATGTTTGTTGCGGGAGTGGAACCAGCACTACAAACATGAGTGTTATCTAACTTGTAATTCAGAGAACAAACTATTAATATACCTAGAAATAGATGAAGGATCTACCTCCCAATGGAACCGACAAGAGCGCCACAGCATGTGGCCGCGCACCTGCCAGCGAGCTGCGCATCTCCTCTTAGTCAACCTCTCTGTCTCCCACATCAACTCACATGCGCAGCTGTCGCAACCAGCTGCGAGGTGGCGGTGGAGGTCGGGTTGGAGATCGGGGACGAGGAGGAAGACCAGCTGGAGCTGCAGCCGTCCATGGCAACCAGACGCGCTTGTCGAAGGTCCTGGCCACAGGAGTCGGTGATGATTTTCAGGGCTATGGCTTGCTGGCCGACCATATCGGCTCTGCGTGGAGCAGCCGTTCGTCGTGCAGCACCACCACTGCGCACTGCTGCGCCGCCACCATGGACGCCAAAGGTCAAGCCTTCTTCATCCAGTACTTCCTTTTCTGTTTATGTTATGAAGAAATTACGTTGTGTTAAACCTTCAGCTTGATAGTTTATGTGCACCACCATCCAGCAAGAAAATCAATAAGCATATACCACATCCAAGATGGGGCTACAACCCAAAAAAGTACAGGGGATCATTGGCTTTGTACAATATATTCTAGTGCTAGAATAAATAAATAAATTGGACGTTGAGGGCTGTTTTAACTCTTGACAAAAAAGATAAGTACAAAAGGTGTGAAAACTATCATTAGTATAAAAACAAATTGTTGCACAAATGAAGAATTATTTAAATAGATTGTAGTCCAACCCTCGATTCGTGTTTTCTGCAAACATGAACTACCATGTGAACTTGTCAAGTCTGACTACATTCTATTCGTAAAGACGTTGTATAACAGACCTTGTCAGAAAACACCTCCGATATAATATAACAAAACGTCACCTTTAATTTCAATGTTACAACCTATGCAAAATACGATGAGAATGGTCACACGCAAGACAAAAGAGATTATAATCACGGTAGACACAGGAGGACTTGTACCTTCGTGTGCAGCTGCTGCAGTCGGAGGCGAGGGCAGCGGTGGAGGCCGGTCTGGAGACGGGGAACGGGGAGGAGGAGGACAGGCCGGGGCTGGACGCACTAGTAGAAAATAGGGCTTTCGTTTTTTGCTCCAAACGGCATTTGCACCGGTTGGCTTACGAACCCAGACTAAAGAGGTTCTTTAGCACCGGTTCGAGCTGCCAGAGAGCTAAATTGAGCCCGTGGAGCTCTAGAACCGGTTTGTTAGGAACCATTAGCACCGGTTCATGACACAAACCGGTGCTAAAGGTGTGGCGTCTGCCGCGTGGCAGAAGCCACACCTTTAGCACCGGTTCGTGGCACGAACCGGTGCTAATGGACACCCTTTTGCACCGGTTCTGGACACGGACCGGTGCTAGAGGCCCTGCCTATAAATACAGCCGCCCACCAGCCTTCTCCTCTGTTTTTTTTCCTTTGGAAGGTGTGAGAGGGGGTGTGCTAGTTTGGTTTTTTCCCCTATGCACAAGAGGTGTTTGATGAAATGCCTAAAAGCATGAACCAACTTAAGCTCACACAAAATAAAGATGATATGAGGTGCCCGAGCGATACTTAGGTCTTCTCCTCGTTCTTTCCTCCTCGATCGAGGTTAGCAACTCTATTCTTTTATTTGTCATTGATACAAATGCATGTTTCGTCATTTTACTATTTATGATGTTCGGTAATAGTATTAGTAAACCTAATTATATGACGCAGATGAACCAACGACAATGGATGTACGGTGACCGACGCACTTCCGAGTTCATTGAAGGTCTTCGTAATTTTGGCGATGTGGCTCGGGCAAATATTCAGAATGGTTTTATGTGTTGTCCATGTGTTGACTGTGGGAACAAGAAGGAGTACTCTTCCTGGAAAATCATTCACGCCCACCTGCTTCGGAAAGGTTTCATGCCTAGCTATAATTGTTGGACCAAGCACGGAGAAAGAGGGGTTATAATGGAAGACAATGAAGAAGAAGAGGATGATGATATGTACCCTGAATATGGTGATACTGCAACGGGGGAAGCTGAAGCTGAAGGGACAGGAGAAGCTGAAGATGTAGAGGCATCAGATGAGCCTGATGATGATCTTCGTCGGGCCATCGTAGATGCACACAGAGAAGCAGAAAGTGTGAATGAGAAGCGGAAGTTAAAAGGTATGTTAGAGGATCACAAAAAGAAGTTGTACCCAGACTGTGAAGATGGGAACACAAAGCTCGGTACCACACTGGAGTTGCTGCAATGGAAGGCAGAGACTGGTTTATCTGATAAGGGATTTGAGAAATTACTGAAAATAATGAAGAAGAAGCTTCCAAAGGATAATGAATTGCCTGACAGTACGTACGAAGCAAAGAAGGTTCTCTGCCCTCTAGGATTAGAGGGTCAGAAGATTCATGCATGCATTAATGACTGCATCCTCTACCGCGGTGAGGAGTACGAGAATTTGGAAGCATGCCCGGTATGCACTGCACTGCGATATAAGATCAGACGAGATGACCCTGGTGATGTTGATGGCGAGCCCCCCAGAAAGAGGGTTCCTGCCAAGGTCATGTGGTATGCTCCTATAATACCACGGTTGAAACGTCTGTTTAGAAGCAAAGAGCATGCTAGGTTGTTACGATGGCACAAAGAAGACCGTAAGAAAGACGCGATGTTGAGACACCCCGCTGATGGGTCGCAGTGGAGAAAAATTGAGAGAGACTACCCAGACTTTGCAGGCGACGCAAGGAACTTAAGGTTTGGTCTGAGTACAGATGGCATGAATCCTTTTGGGGAGCAGAGCTGCAGTCATAGCACCTGGCCTGTAACTCTATGTATCTATAACCTTCCTCCTTGGTTGTGCATGAAGCGGAAGTTCATTATGATGCCAGTGCTCATCCAAGGTCCGAAGCAACTCGGCAATGACATTGATGTGTATCTAAGACCATTAGTTGATGAACTCTTACAGTTATGGACCAAACCAGGTGTACGTGCATGGGATGAGCACAAACAGGAGCCGTTTGACCTACGAGCGTTGCTTTTCGTAACCATCAATGATTGGCCTGCTCTTAGTAACCTTTCAGGACAAACAAACAAGGGATACAATGCATGCACGCACTGTTTAGATAAGACTGACGCTATATATTTGGAAAAATGCAAGAAGATTGTGTACTTGGGGCATCGTCGATTTCTTACGACCACGCATTCCGTAAGAAAGAAAGGCAAGCATTTTAGAGGTGTGGCAGATCACCGACAAAAGCCAGATCTCCGTACTGGTGATGATTTATTTGATATGGTCAGGGACCTAGAAGTAATCTTTGGAAAGGGTCCTGGCGGTCAATCTGTTCCAAATGACGTCGCTACCGGACACGCACCCATGTGGAAGAAGAAATCTATATTTTGGGAGCTTGAGTATTGGAAACACCTAGAGGTTCGCTCTTCAATCGACGTGATGCACGTTACGAAGAATGTTTGCGTGAACCTGCTAGGCTTTCTGGGCGTGTATGGAAAAACAAAAGATACATCAGAAGCACGGGAGGATCAACAACGTATGAAAGACCCAAACAACATGCATCCACAGAGCAAGACGGATAAAGGGCGTCACTTAAGTCCTGCCAGCTACTCTCTTACAAAAGCAGAGAAGGAAATCTTTTTTGATGTCCTTTCAAGTATTAAAGTGCCGTCTGGCTTCTCATCAAATAGAAAGGGAATAATAAATATGACAGAGAAAAAATTCCAAAACCTGAAGTCTCATGACTGTCACGTGATTATGACGCAGTTGCTTCCAGTTGCATTAAGGGGGCTTCTACCGGAAAATGTCCGCGTACCCATTGTTAAGCTATGTGCATTCCTCAATGCAATATCTCAGAAGGTAATCAATCCAGATATGCTACCAAGGTTACAGAAGGATGTGGCCCAATGTCTTGTTAGTTTTGAGTTGGTGTTCCCGCCATCCTTCTTTAATATTATGACGCATCTCCTGGTTCACCTTGTCGAAGAGATTGCCATTCTCGGTCCTGTATTTCTACACAACATGTTCCCCTTCGAGAGATTTATGGGAGTCTTAAAGAAATATGTTCATAACCGTGCTAGGCCAGAAGGAAGCATCTCCAAGGGCTACGGAACAGAGGAGGTCATTGAGTTCTGTGTTGACTTTATCCCTGATATTAAGTCGATTGGTGTTCCTGAATCGCGGCATGAAGGGAGACTACGTGGAAAAGGCACGCTAGGAAAGAAATCAATGTATTGTATGGACGGGATTTCTTTCACTCAAGCACACTACACAGTTCTACAAAGTTCCGCCTTGGTGGCCCCGTATATCATTGAACACAAGAATATTGTACGCTCCCAACACCCGGCTCAGTCTGACTCCTGGATTACACATAAACATATGGCGACTTTCGGCGGTTGGTTCCGGACACATCTCATAAATGACAACATTGTTGGAGATCAGCTATACTTGTTGGCCGGGTCACCATCTTCGACTATATTGACTTTCCAAGGGTACGAGATCAATGGGAACACATTCTACACGATCGCCCAAGATAAAAAGAGCAGCAACCAAAACAGTGGTGTCCGCATTGATGCAACAAACAACAACGAGCAAAAGGACACCTATTATGGTTACATAGAGGAGATATGGGAACTTGACTATGGACCTTCTTTTAAAGTCCCTTTGTTTCGGTGCAAATGGGTCAAGCTAGATGGAGTAGGGGTAAAGGTTGACCAGCTGTATGGAATGACAACAGTGGATCTCAACAATCTTGGTTACAGAGACGAACCATTCGTCCTAGCCAATGATGTGGCTCAAGTTTTCTATGTGAAAGACATGTCCTCCAAACCAAAAAAAAGAAAAGATAAGACAATGAATACATCATACGACGAGCCAAAGCGTCACATAGTTCTTTCAGGGAAAAGAAACATCGTGGGAGTTGAGGATAAGACAGACATGTCAGAAGATTATAATAAGTTTGATGAAATTCCGCCCTTCAGAGTGAATATTGACCCAATCATCGCGTTAAATGGTGAACATACTCCATGGTTACGACCGAAGCGATCCTAATCAAGGGAGATACGCGAAGGGAGGTTCATGGCCTCCAAGACAAAAAATCAGAAGAAAGGGAAACACAAGAAGAAAACTCAGAAGACTAGATAGGGATCATAACTTGTGTATCTCAATATGGAAATCACTTTCCCATTTATTTTTTGTGTAATGATGTTATTGTATGAGGGAAATTTTTTCGAGGCGGAGCTTCCAAAGATATCGTAGGGCGTGAGCACCAACGATATCTGTGAGAAGCTCCGCCACGGGAGATTTCCCAATAATTTACCCAACATTCTTAGAGGAGATGGAGTCTTTCACTCTCCCTACCTCCGACAGGGGCATCGTGCGTCCACCCACGCGTCCTTATCTCATCGAGCAGTGCATCCACCCATGCGTCCTTATCCTGCCGATATCTTTAGTCTCGGTTGCACCCACCAACCGGGACTAAAGGTTTCCCACACGTCCTTATCCCACCGACAGTTTTGTTAGATGACACAAAAACCACCTTTTAGTCCCGGTTGTACCCACCAGCCGGGACTAAAGGTTAGATGGTTCCTCGCGCCACTGTGTTCCCGCCTATTTTCTTCCCGCGCTTTCGACCACTTCCCGCCTCCGTCTTCCCGCCATTTTTCACTATATATATGTAGGCTTGGCCTCCATTTACATATCACATCTAGACTCATATCTGCAAACCTCATCACTCTCTTCCATGGCTTCCATCGTATCTCTAACCCTCCAGGAGGCGGAGGCGCTTTGCGCCTCAAAACTACCCCTGCCCGCCGGGCTACCGCGTCCCCACCGGTTGGATGCTGAGCGTCGGAGGCGTACCGGTCCCTCCTGTCCCTGTAGGTGTGGCGCGCCAGATGGCCATCACGAACCACTACTACTTCGAGCTCACGCCAGAGCAGCGAAGGAATCCTCAGTGGCATCCCGACTACAGCCCGACTTGGGACGCCTTCTTCATCAATCGGCGTGAGAGTGCGCTTGCCAGGCACGAGGAGGACGGCTCGCCTCGTTCAAACTTCAACGAGGCCGGCCGTCGGCTATGGTGGCGCGGCCGGACTCTCCAGAGCGTCATGGCCTACCGTGGCGCCCGCCTGCGCTACCCTCACTCTCAGCCCACACGTGCTCACCAGTCGAGGTTCGACTACCGCGACCCCGATGCCAGCGACGATGACACCGGCGACTACGACGACTACAGTGGCGATGTTTATAGGGCTAGGCACGACTATGACTGAATCATCCAACATTCGAAAACAAGCTCGGCCGATTGTGACTTAATCTGGCCATGTATCTTAATTTTCAGTTGAGATATGTACTTCTTTTCCTGTTCAATCGTTTTCCCGCCCTTTTTCTTTCCGCCCTTTTCTTCCCGCCCTTTTCCTCTCATGGAAATATAACTAATTAAAAGAAAAAGAAAATCAAATATAACTAATCAAAAAAAAAGAAAATCAAATATAACTAATCAAAAGAAAAAAGAAAATCAAATATAACTAATCAAAAGAAAAAAGAAAATCAAATATAACTAAAAAAAAAAGAAAATCAAATATAACTAATCAAAAGAAAAAAGAAAATCAAATATAACTAATTAAAAAAAAAGAAAATCAAATATAACTAATCAAAAGAAAAAAGAAAATCAAATATATCTAATCAAAAGAAAAAAGGAAATTAAATTTAACTAATTAAAAGAAAAAGAAAATCAAATATAACTAATCAAAAGAAAAAAGAAAATCAAATATAACTAATCAAAAGAAAAAAGAAAATCAAATATAACTAATCAAAAAAAAAGAAAATCAAATATAACTAATCAAAAGAAAAAAGAAAATCAAATATAACTAATCAAAAGAAAAAAGAAAATCAAATATAACTAATCAAAAGAAAAAAGAAAATCAAATATAACTAATTAAAAGAAAAAGAAAATCAAATATAACTAATCAAAAGAAAAAAGAAAATCAAATATAACTAATCAAAAGAAAAAAGAAAATCAAATATATCTAATCAAAAGAAAAAAGAAAATCAAATATAACTAATCAAAAGAAAAAAGAAAATCAAATATAACTAATCAAAAGAAAAAGAAAATCAAATATAACTAATCAAAAGAAAAAAGAAAATCAAATATAACTAATCAAAAGAAAAAAGAAAATCAAATATAACTAATCAAAAGAAAAAAGAAAATCAAATATAACTAATCAAAAGAAAAAAGAAAATCAAATATAACTAATTAAAAGAAAAAGAAAATCAAATATAACTAATCAAAAGAAAAAAGAAAATCAAATATAACTAATTAAAAGAAAAAGAAAATCAAATATAACTAATCAAAAGAAAAAAGAAAATCAAATATAACTAATCAAAAGAAAAAAGAAAATCAAATATAACTAATCAAAAGAATTTGCCGGGAACAACTGAAAATTTTAAAACACCCTTTAGCACCGGTTCGTGGCTCAAACCGGTGCTAAAGGGGGTGGCGGTGCAGTTCCCTGAAAGCAACCTTTAGCACCGGTTCAAGCCACGAACCGGTGCTAAAGGGGCCTTTCTTTATAACTCCCTTCTTCTTCCTCTCCCGCATCGCAAAACGCCTAAGTCCCGCGCGAGGAGCTCTCTTGGACGCCGTTACGCTGCCGGATTTTTGCGTCCCACTCGTCGCCGCCGACGCTGCGCCGCGCCCGCTCGCCTCCGCCGCCGACGCTGCGCCGCGCCCGCTCGCCCCGCCTGCACCGACGCGCCCGGCCGCGCCCGCCACCGACGACGCGCCCCGCGCCCGCTCGCCCCCGCGCTGCTCGCCACCGACGATGCCGGACCCGCGCCGCCGACGACGACGCTCGCCCCCGCGCCGCACTGCACGTACCCGCGCCGCCCGCCGCTCGCCTGCAAGGTTCGAGCACCTTTTTTTTTAGTTATTCTAGGTTTTTTTTACTTTAATTATTTTAGTTATTTTAGATTTTAGTTATTTTTGATTTTTTTTAGTTTTTTAGTTATTTAGTTATGTTTTTTTAGTTATTTAGTTAGCTATTTTTTTAGTTAGTTAGTTATTTAGTTAGCTATTTTTTTAATTATTTAGTTATTTAGTTATTTAGTTATTTAGTTAGTTAGTTAGCTATTTTTTTAGTTATTTAGTTATTTAGTTAGCTATTTTTTTTAGTTTTTTAGTTATTTAGTTATGCACGACACACCGCACTAGACTTCGCAACGAGATCCATCGAGCTTAATACAACGAGATTCATCGAGCTTAATTCCTGTATGCATCTGCATGTGTAAGACAGATCGAAGTAGCCCCCGCGAGAGAAATTTTTTTACACCGAGTGTCATCTAGGGAATGCAAAAAAATTGAGTGTCATATAAGGAATCATAATTTACAAGTAGTGTCATATAAGGAATTTTCTCTAGTTCATTATAGGGTATTTAATTAATTATTTAGTTATTTAGGGTTTGCACGAGATTTTTACTCACAACACTACAAATATTGATTTTGCATGCATCAAACTCGTGAACATTTTTTTAGGTCTTACATTTTTTTAGGTTATAAAATGGGGGCGTTGGCCGGGCGCCGGCGTGGTGGGGAGGGAAGACCTAATCTTCCCCCACCGCTCGGGCGCTCGGCCAACGCCCCCTTTTTTTTGGTCTCCGTATCATTATAATAATTTGTAATAATTCTTTGCAGAAACTATGGATCTCGGAAGAGACGACTTCCAGGAAAATATTATCGAGGACATCATCCGCGATAATAACGACGATGTCACCTCGGTGTTTCTAAACGACTCCGGTGAGGGAGACGAACGAAATCGTAGAGATGGTGCCGGAGAGGATGGAGGCACCGGTGAAGTAGAAGGTGCCAGAGAGGGAGAAGTTGCCGGAGTGGATGGAGGCACCGATGAAGGAGAAGGTGCCGGAGAGGGAGAAGGTGCCGGAGATGAGGGAGAAGGCACCGGCGAGGTAGATGTGTATTAATAATAAATTAAGCATTTGTTGTATAGTTGGATTATTTGATTTGTGTATATACATATATTAACGCTCCTTCTTCTTTTAGCCCTCTGGATCGAGCCACTCTTCTGTAAATAGAAGAGGTCCGGCCAGAAGGTTGGAAGAACATGAAAGGTACCGAATAGAAGAAATCGGTGAAGATGGCGAACCGATTGCTCCCGCGGCTCACGCAAGTAAATTTATAAGACAATGCGGAGTTCTTGTTAGGGACAACATTCCGATCACCCTTCGAGAATGGAAGAAGACAAAGACGGAACCAGCTAAATATGTCCGCAACAGATTGAAGAATATTCTTTGGAAGAAGCTCATGGTTAATTTTACCCTACCAGAGGCGCCACAGGTGGATCGAACTGAGGTGGATCCAAATCAGGAGGATTCAAATGAGGAGGATTCAGATGACGATGATCGTCATCTGAATATCATAGAGCGGAAAGTCAAGAAGTGGACTCTTTCGAGGATGGCAATACAATTCAACAACTGGAAGAAAAGATTGTACAAGGATTTTGTCGACCAAAAAAAGACTCCGGTGTTCACTGGACAATATGAAAAGATAAAAGATCACTGGGACGCATTCGTGGAGTACAAGACTTCAGAGGCAGCTAAGCGAAGGTCAGAAATAAATAAGAAAAATGCTGCTAAAAAGAAGTATCACCATACTATGGGGCAAGGAGGCTACAAGACTGGCAAGCCTAAGTGGAAGAAGATGGAGGACGATCTAATTGCCAAAGGGATCATTCCGGAGACATTGAAATGGAATGATCGGTCAAGGGATTGGTTTTACGGGCATGGAGGGAAGTTGGACTCGGAAGGGAAGTGTGTATACACAAAAAAGCATGACGAAGACCCTCTTCCCATTGATGCCCTTAGAAGCGCATCAAAGGATGTTGAAGAGGGAAGGTTCCATCCCGATAGAGAGAAGGACGAGCTCACGCGTGCCCTTGGGAATGATGAACACCCAGGACGAACACAAACCACTCCGGGCTCCAAACCGTGGAAAGTCGGGTTTCCCGTGGAAATGAAGAAATTTCCCGATAGAAGCCGTCAGAGAAGAAAGGAAAGGGAAGCAGACCGCATGTCTCAGATAGAACAAGAGCTGAAGCGGCAATCAGACTTGTTAAATCGGATAAGCCAGCAAGGAACCGCCGCATCTCAGCCACAGATAGAAGCCGGATATGATGCTACCGGCCCACCATCTCAGCGGAAAAGCAGCGTGGCTTCCACGGACCTCCCAGCGGATGATGATGAACCGGCGATCCGCTACCCAGTGGATGATATCACGGAGTCGACATCTTGCGAGCTACATGTGAAGGTCGTGAACATAACCATGAAGGTGGCGGTCGGCTATGCCTTACCCATTGGACCTGATTCAACCTATCATTGCCGTCCGATTCCACCTGGCTATGCTGTTGCCGGGGTGGATGAAGTTATGGGCGGATTTGAGCAGCTGAAGCTTGACCACCCTGCGGGTGAAGGGGATTTGTACGAGCTGGGAGAAGCCAAGAAGACCACAGTTCTATGGCTAAAGGAATTAATCGTGCTTCCAAATTGGACGCCAAGGTCTCCAGCACGTCACCCTTCTCCCCCGCCACATCAGCCTTCTCCGCCATCTCCGCGTCAGCCTTCTCCGCCATCTCCGCGTCAGCCTTCTCCAGCATACCAGCCTTCGCCAGCTAGTGAGCCGTCTCCGCCACCTCCACCCACTGAGGCTCAGAGCCAAAGGCAGAAGCGTACCATCGCCGCTCCCAAGAGTAACCGATCACCGATCCGTCGACAGGAGCCCCTTCCAAGAGTACCTAAGGTTCCTCCAAAGAGACCTTACGACTATACTCCGGAGGAAACCGCGGCGAAGGTACAAGAGAAATCAAAGAACTTCCTTGAAAATTTGAAGAGAAAGAAGACCGAGCAGTCCGCCGAGCAGCCTCCTCTAGATCCAAAAGTGTTAAAAATGTTGAAGAACCTTCACCAACCCGAGCCAAGGCTTGCATCAGATTATGACCGCACTATTCTCAAGTCAGATGCAGCAAAGCGGTCGAAAGGTAAATCAGTTCCTCAGCTCGGAGAACAGATGAACTCTTGCCCCCCGCTCCAAGTGTTTCCCGATGTCCAGTATGATCCAGAGATCATAGCACTGTACAAAGAGGAGGCCAAAGCTGCAGGTATGTCTGTTGCTCAATACTTAAGCAGGTGTGATTTCCCCACGGCTGAAGTAGTAGCATACAAATACCGGTATGGGAGCCCTCTCGTCAGACCCGAGGAGATTCCTAATCTACCAACAAGAATGCGAAAATTGCATAACTGGTACTTGGAAGCCTCACAGCGTGGGCAGAATTGGATCGTAATAGGAATTAATGATGAGCATTACTTTCGTGGAAACGACGACATAAACATCGAAGTTGCTGAATTATTTCAGTTATACAATCATGACGCCCTCGACAAATCGATGATCAGTGCCTATTGTTTGTAAGTATTATTTTTCCTTGTAACTATAAGTCTTTATCTCATCTCGTTTATTGCATGCATAATTTTACTCACTATATTATGCAGATTGAAGAAACTCGAATGCAAAAGAGGACAAATCTATGATATTGGGTTCATTGACCCATATACCGTGAACGAGGTAACTCTCCATAACCATATCAAGGACACGGAGGATAACTTGGTACGGGCGTTAAGGAAACAAGAAACCATGACGAAAATACTATTTCCTTACAATTTCAAGTGAGTGTGTTAACTGTCTTATACACACATTACTATATATTTTGTTGGTTACTCGATGTTAAGTGTGTGTTATGTGTGTGCGCAGCTATCATTTTATTCTGCTAGTTATTGAACTTGATAGAGGACGAGTACTAGTCATGGACTCGAAAAAAAACTCCCTTGAGACATTCGGGGACATGATTGATACACTCCAGCGGTAATTTTAATCATTATGCATGGCACTATATCAGCTACTTTCGTTCATTTCCCGATATCAAGTAATTACTAACTTCTTTATTCATTTTCTTTGCCAGGCAGTGCTTGGAAACGGTTCACGGCTAAGGCACCGGTCCCTGGAGAAATGAGCTTGAATTTAAACAAGTACCGGTAAGTACTACTAGCTAGGTCCGCGCATCTCTTTGGTTCTAGTTTCAATACCATTATCATCCTTGATTATTATTTTGATTGAACTCTATTCTCGTAAAGTGCTTGAAGCAAGAAGACGGGAATAATTTATGTGGACTCTATGTCTGCGAGTTCATGCGAGAGACTTGTCGTGAGAAGAGAAGACTAGAACAACTAGATGTACGTAAACAATATTCACAATTTTATTTTATTACCATCATTTATGTTGAGTTTCTTCATTCATATATATTGATCCCCTTCTTTACATTAGATCGAACTGAAGCGGGATCGTCTTCTAGCAACTGAGCGTATACGAGCAATTCAAGAGGAACTGGCGGGATTCCTACTTGATGAGGTCATAGCACCAACCGGTGAATACCATCGGCATTACAATTTTGGAAAATCGTAGCTGAAATTATATTGTATATATTCATGAACGTGTACAATGTTCCATTATGTAATATGTTCGACCAAACACGATAAAAGATAACACATACTAGCTTTGATCTCTATATGTATGATGATATTGTGTACTATATATGATGGTTTCTTTTATATGTGCATCAACATTTTTCAAATACCCAAAAAAACCGTATTTCAAAAGGCTAGGGATTAGGGTTTTAGCCAAACACTGCAGGGGCTGCCACGTCGCCATCCTCTAGCACCGGTTCATATTACAAACCGGTGCTAAAGGTCCTCCGACGGGGGCGCGTGTGGGAGGCCACGTGGTGGACCTTTAGCACCGGTTCGTAACGCAACCGGTGCTAAAGGTTAAGGCTTTTAGTCCCGGATGCGTTGCACCGGTTCCAAAACCGGTGCAAAAGGCAGTTACAAACCGGTGCAAATTCCCCGATTTCCACTAGTGACGCTCGGACGCGCTTGCCGCCAGTCCTGCAGGCCCCGAAGACGCCGACATGGCTGAGGGTTGTTGGCGGGCGAAATCGGATCCGAGCGGTCCATCCGATCTGCGCGCATCGACACCAACACCCGCTGCCGCGCCTCCGCTGCCATAGACGCCGGAGCTCGGAACTTTTCTCCTCCAGATCCTCTGTAACGGGGCTAGGGTTTGTGGCGGCTCGAGAAAGGGGATGGGGAGGAGGCGCTGGGACTGGGATGGGGAGAAAGAACGAAATTAGCGCAGCACTATGATATCTCTCTAGTCGAGTGGGAGGTGATCACGGTGGGGCGCGTCTGATGGCCTCAAACTTTAGCCTCGCGCACGACGGGCCCAAATCCAAAATTATTTGTCAAAACAAAATTCAGCGGGAAATATTGGTCGCATGGTATGCACTCTACGTGCATGCATCCCAGAACTCAATTCAACGAACTCATTTTAGTTCTCCAACAATATTTTTTGAAAAAGTAGTCAATGAATCATGTCTCTGTCTCCAGGTTAGGTCGTCGGGGATATAATGACCAATCTGTGGTTATCTTTGTAGGTTACCAAACTGTGAATCGTGGTAGGCGGGATCGATGAGATCGTCAATCGGGGCATGCATGTGGTGTCAGTCGAGGATTTACCTAGTTAGTGTTCCCAAGTTTATGTGTGTCATTTCATTGACACGCGCCATATTTTTATGCTTCAGGGGAATCGGCAGTTGCGTCGCCAAGAGGAGTTTTGGTAGTGGTGGGTAATCAGTGCTTTCCAGAAGAGGAGCAGGACCGTGATAGGAAATGGTTGGTATTGTCGACAAGGGGAGCTCGACGGTGGTGTTGGCCATGATATATACTCCCTCCGTCGGATTTAAGTGACACAGTCACCGTTTTGCCAAGAAGTCCTCGCTCTTTTCCAGACCAACCTCGCCATCCCTATCTTCTTCGTTCCCAAACATCCATCAGGACCAAAACTATCGTCGCTGATTGCTCCGCCGCTCCCTCGCGCGCGCTGCGCCCTCGCCATTGACCACACCGCGCAGATCATCTTCCTCCATGTATACTCCCACGCTAATGTCGCATCCACAATGGTTGGCCCCTCCATCGGTGAACCTGAGCACTCCTTAGAGATCCATTCTTGGGGTCGTCGATGGCGATGCGGTGGCGGGGAACCCTAGCTCCAAGCCCTCCTCATAGCGCTCAATAGAGAGTGGATTTTTCGACCAGCTCCTCGTGTCCAGGGCGGCAGGGTATGCTCTGGGTCCTCGTGTCCCTATATTTTATCAATTGGTTT
This sequence comes from Dactylis glomerata, assembly GCA_007115705.1. NCBI lineage: Eukaryota > Viridiplantae > Streptophyta > Magnoliopsida > Poales > Poaceae > Dactylis > Dactylis glomerata. The sequence continues at coordinate 15,832 of QXEO01000890.1, forward strand.
CTCAGGTGCTGGCTTCGGGTCGTGCTCATGCGAGACGCAGAGGACGCGGAGGCGAGGACCAATACTATAATCACCCAAATTTTCATTTGTTTCACGGAATTTTGGGAAAGCAACCATGTTAGGAAATAAATCATGAAATTTTGGGAATCAATTTAGGAAACCAATCACGGAATTTCGGGGCTGCTACTAAATCATCTAGAGTAATTCCAGGCAGAAACTTTCTTTAGCCACGACATGGCGGGACTCGGGAGCAGCTTGTGGCTAGAGCTGGAGCCTTCTTACTCTTTGGCGACACACTTAACGGAGGTAGGGACGGGCTTCTGCGGCGGTACGGATGCCCTCGCCTAGGAGCGGCGGAGCAGGGGCGGCCTGACGAGGTGGACAAGGGTGGGGTCGCACACCCTCACCGACAAGCGGCGGAGCGCGATCACGGACCGAAGTCAAGGAGGTTGCTGCCTCGCCGGTTGCTGGGTCACCGACGCGAAGGAGAACGGAAACACCCAAATTTGGGATCGGACTACTTATTTTGAAAAGAGTTATAAGAAAGAGGTCTTTTATGTAAAATGTAAATTGAATAGACCTCACATCACTTAATTCGAGACGGAGGGAGTATTTAAATACGAGCGTGTAATGAGGCATGCATACGACGACCTACTCGTTTTAAATATAAATTTGTTTTTCTTAATGCATGAGTTATTTCATGTGATTTATATTTCTTGAAAGTCCAAAAGAAAAATTGAGATGTCCAGTGATTTACAACACATGAGTTATAGTCCAATTTGAAGTTTATTTATGAAAATGTAATGCTTGCGGGTTTGAATAATTGATTAGATGGTCCTAATGCTTAGCATGCGCACATCTTGGGATGTCGTTGGCAAACTAGTATTCCTCCCGGATCTTGCCTTCGGCTGCACCGCATCCAATCGGGCGGAATCAACCGCCCTCCACCGCAAGAGTTGTTCGCCAACCAAATGCAGCAGGCTGGGTTCGTCAGGCCCCTATATCAGTCTCGAGTACCACCACTGCATTACAGCTAGCAACGTGGACACGGATGCCTTCCATCTGCAAATCCCTCGTCACACCTACCAACTCCCCAGCCGAGACCTTGCCCCGACACCCAAAGGTGATTGTCCCTGCCCCTGTCGAGCTCCACGACCCAACACAAAACTCGCCAAGCCACGCACACTCGACGTCATTAGCCCGGAAGCACACGGGCCGCCGCCACCAAGATCCATCGTGCCCCTCTGCCTAGGGGTCAACGGAGCTACGAGGAGAAGCCCCACCGCCGTCGTCGGCCCGTGTCTTCCTCTGGCGGTGGCACGAATGGGAAGGCGGGCCAACAAAGATGATGCTAGGATTTGTGTGTGCGTTAGGTTTTTTTTGTCTAATCAACAATGTGGGCCGTGTAGAAGCAATTTCTAATGATTGAAACAAAGAGGCCTATCAGTGTGAGGCACCTCATGGGGTCCTCCTATACGTCAACCTGGTCGATGGGAACGAAGCGCCGCACATGTCAGAGGAAACATGGGCCATGGCCCACTACCAATGAATGTTCCTCGGTCGTCTTCTTCCTTCCTCTTGCCAGACGTTCCACATGATTCCTGGCAGCTCCACTCGCCCCCACCGCCGGGACCCTAACTGTCGATCGGACGTCCCTCTAAGCCCACCTTCGGCCGCCAGAAACCGAAGACCACCGCACCCACAACCCTAAGACCAGCGCACCCACAACCCTAAGGGTTCCTTCCTCGCCTCCGTCGGCAACGTCGCGGCCAGCCGCGTTGTCCTGTCTCCGACGAGGTCCTGGCCTCGAAGTGATAGTTTTCCTAATGTAAAGAATTTTCTGAATGGGTGTGTATTCATGCAAATTAAGCAAATGTCACTTGTGAGTTGTTGCGCCGATGGTGACACTAATATCTTGTGGTTGAATATTTAGTGTCACTCGGGACTTTGTAAATTTGGTCACTATGCAGCCAGGAAACCAGTGTCTATTTAACCAAGACACTCGGCAAAGATTAATGCCTGTACTTGCCTAGTTTAATACTCGATGAAGGCTTAGCCGAGTACTTTTATTTGGAACTCCCTCTGTTTTTAAATATAAGATGTTTTAGATTTGTGAAACAAATGTATCTAGACAAGTTTTATTGTGTATATCGCGGGAACTTACACACTAAAAGATATCTAAATACATTTGCTTTATAAAGCTAAAACATCTTATATTTATAAACAGATGAGAGAGTACTAGGCAAAGAAACGATGGATGGAGTACGATTAATGAGATGGCAGGAGCTAGACGTGGTTAAATTTTTTTTTTGAAATTCTAGACGTGGTTAATTGGCGATGTACGTATCGGTGGATTGGTTCATTTTGACGAACGTAGACGCGCGCCAACAGCGCTACTGGCGTAGCATTAGCCCGCATGCATACACGTGGTTAAATTTGGAAGACGTCGTAGTACTAAATAAAATACTCTCATGTTGTAATTAAGGCGAGCGATCGAACGGAGGAAGAAATGTTTTCTTTGGAGTAGTACCAAGCAATGAGACGCATGCATACATGGCAGGAGCAATGTACGTGGTTAATTAAGCGATGTTTGGATGGATAATTCTAAATGTTGACGGGCTGCTAGGGCTCCACGCCATGCATGAACGTAGGTAGCTGATGGATGGATCGATGTGGTAGCTATTGTTTCAATTTGGAAATGAGAGAAGAGATGGATGTTTAACTTTAGCTTAGATGGCTAGCCAAGATTACTTTTTTTATTATGTATGGTAAATCTCTTTTGATGAAATCTCTTTACATATATTGCATTCATTTTAATATAACACTCCTATATTTTATAGGGTTGTCGTGTTGTTGCCGTAGTTTTTATCCCGTTGTCGAATATATAGTGTCACTCTCAGGACCCTTATAAATTTGGTCAGTACCGCCGTCGGTGGCGGTGGTGTCTGAGAAGATTTTTTATTATAAGGGGAAACCCCTATTTTTATATTTTATATAATTATTTTATAATTGTCCAACTTTTTCACAATTTAAGAAAAGATCAGTGACATGAGCAGCTCAAAAAGATATCAAGTCAATTCAAGAGTTTGGCCAGGGGCCTCGAAGTGAGAATGTTGCACTATAAGTCGAGTGTTGTTTTACCTTACCATCCCTAGGTAGCCCTATTAGTGTCGCATGCAATAGACCGGGGGGAGGGGGGCGTCCCTTGCTTTCCATCAAAAATATGATTCTATGTGACCTTGTCGTTTATTTATGTATGAATAGGTCACACGAACATGATCAAGCCAAAAGTCCAGGTTAAGTTGGTACAAGAATTTAGACGGTGGCCTCGAAGTGACAATGTTACTTAAGTATAGAATTGTCTCCGAATGGGTGCATATTTATATCTCTTAACCAAATGTCACTTTTGAGTTGTCGCGCCGATGGCGACGTTAATATATCATGGTTGAATATTTAGTGTCACTTGGGACTTTGTAAATTTTGTCAGTATGAAATCATCGATGTTTTTTCCTTTTGCCGAGTATTTTTGGTACTCGGCAAAAAAATATTTTCGATTGAGTATGATTAATTAATGAGATGCATACATGGCGGGAGCTATGTAAGTGGTTACTAATTAACCGATGTATGGATAGATTACTTAATTTTGACGTACGAACACACGCTGCTAGCTCCACGCGCATGCATGAACGTTGGTGATGGATGGATCGATGTGCTAGTGTTTAAATTTGTAAACGAGAGAAGAGATGGATGGGTTCGTGGTCGTAAGTAACTAGATGATACTCCGCGCGTTGCTGCGGGACTTCTAATTTCATACTATAATCAACTTCAAAGAAAAATATGCATTGACTGTAGCAGACATAGACCAAGGCGGCATAAAATTAAATATGATCGAATACTGATACTTTCATTCAAATTGTAGAACAAATACATTTAGATTTAGGTACTTAGATTGTCAACATATTCAACTTCATATCATGTACAGGATTAGACCGTCTCCAAAAAGGGTACTTATATATTCACTTGTACCACGCGTTGAATCTTGCAGAGTTAACCACACCAAATAATGGAATAATAACATTTTTTTGCCAAAAAAATATAGTATCGTATGAACTTGGAGATTGCTTGCGGGCTCATGCTCTCTCAAAGAAAGCCACGGGACTCACGCAATGCAATTATTTTTAGGTATAAATACCACATTCCTCATGTAACTATTGCAAACATTATCTCTGAACTTTCTCTTTGGATCCATTGCTTTAGATAGTCAGAACAAAAGATTGCCGTCTTCGTTGCTGAGATGACCTCTCCCGTAATGAGTAATGAGAAACTTCCAGAACTTTTAAAATGAATGAATTCAGTTGGGATACATGATATCTGGACGTTGAACCATCAAGAGAAAAACATGAGCGCCCCCTGAAATCGTACAAAACATGAATGCATCATCTGCAATAGATAGTTATTTGTCTCTTAAAGTTGCAGAATAAGCGTGATGTAGGAATTATAGCTGCAGGTTCTGCCTTTCCTATCGAATTTGCTGCGTGATCATGTACCTATATATTTGTTATTCTAAAGAAAGCAAGAGTCAGAAATCAGAATCAGCTAGCCACAGAACTTGTTATCTAACTCATACATAATCCCTGAGGTTTGACTCGATGAAGCACTGAAAATCAAATTGATTAAGCAATAGAAAGGGATATGTTAGGGAACTATCAAAGGAACTCAACAAAAACAAAAATAGATCTGCAAGAAAGAAATTGCTTCTCATATGCATCACCTAATTCATATACTCAGGAGAGAGATAGATTGCAGCGACACATCATTCCTAAAGAGATCCATACTGTTTTAGTGGAGTACAAGGGTAGGACTGGACGATGGAGGCTCTTGAGATTGTGGGGGATTGGAAGAGGCTCGGTGTAGGGGCACTACATGATCGCTGAAATAGGAGGAGCGGGAGAGGATGGGAAGAGGTGCGCATGAATGAGAATAAATGCCAAAATAAGTGGGAAGTGAAGATGTGTGGTTGCGGAGTACTTTAATATTGGTATACGGTTGTTTTTATTCCAATGAAAGATGGGCCGGATTAAACATGATCTTGTAGAAAATCTTGTGCATCTAAACTTGATCAAATGGCTCCTATTATTTGGGTGACGTGGCTCTTTGTGGAGGCAGCTTGCAAACATTAAATACACACTTAGTGGGGATCAACTTTATAGATATTATAGATAGGTGGCGAGCTAGCTCATCAAATTGAAACTGAGAGCGTGCGGTGCTCTCGAGCTTGGACGGATTTCGTTTCGTCCATCGCGCGCGCATGCTTCTGTATAGGTTTCGATAGAGTACATCTTTTTTTACAACTTTAATACATTTTTGTGTTGACTATATTTTATTCATAGATGATTATGGTGTTTGCATAGATGTGGCAATTTTATTACCTTTCTTGCTCTCCTTGGACGGCAATGATGATGCTGGAGATGGACGAGCTGCTGCTGGTTGAGATGAAGCCAGTCCTAGGCTGGCGCTGCCCCCCCCCCCCCCCCCCCCCTCACACCGGTGCGGTGTTAGTCTGCGTCTGTCCCGGCCTTTGTCATTCGTCTTCTTCAACTTTGCCCCCACCTCGCGGCATTGTGCTGTTGCGGTGCCATGTTCTTCCTCTATGGTGTATTGCAAATATACATATGATTGTTGCATCACTTGCCGATTTCGTATTGCTACTTGTGTGCTGGTTGCGCTTAGATAAAAGTGTTTACTGAAATTGGGTTATCACTGTCCTAGTTTAATAAAATTCTTGATTATTAGTTGTCATACAGAGTGTCCATGCATGCCGCCTAGCTAGGAGATGCAAGAAACTACCACGTGGACTGGTATACCCTCTGCTATTTCTTTGTTCATACTCAGGAGGCTTTGCGTAGTGTCTCAGGACTGACAATCGGCCAAGAAGTTCCCGTGTGCTGCCATAGGAGACGCTCGATCAGCATCAGCTGTCGAGGCCTTTGCCGTGCAGTTTGACTACGACACTCATCAACGGATACACCATATAGTGCACCTCGGGAAACCAGTCTTTGACGTGTGTCTAACCGAGACACTCGGCGAAGATGATGGTGTTTTTGTTTGCCGGTGCGGGGTAGATAGGGGCGTAGCTTTTCCAGGTCTTGTTTGCCTATTGTGATACGTGGGCGTGGCTTTGCTTGGGCCCTCAATCGATTTAACTCTTTTATGTGCATTGCGCTAGAGAAAGAAAAGCACCGGGATTCAAAAATGCACTTTTGATCCCGGGTGCATATATGTGATCCCTTTAGCTAGAAAAGAAATTTTATAATGTAAAAAAATTAGTAAAAAATATTCGCACGTATATCTTCATATTCTATATATATGCTCACGCAAAGTTTCGTGGAAAATGAACATTTTTTATGGGCTCTGCATAAAAGACAAAATTTGCCGCAAAAAGGCTTACTTTAGTACCATTTTTGTCATTTTTACATAGGACACATAAGAAGTCATTTTTTTCTTCTCAAAACCACTTTGTGGGTATGAAGGACATGGAGATGTACACATGCATTTTTGTTTGATTTTTTTGAAATTTTCAAATAATTTAAAATTACAATTCAAATAAGGGAGCATATGCACCCAGGAGTAAAAAAAGCCATCCCCGGATTCGGAAAAATTAAAGAGAGAGAGGAGGCGATTGGGCATTTATTATCCCCGTGTGCGCATTCGATGCATACGAGTTGTGACAATTTCGTTTCACTTTTCGCCGGGCACACATCCAATTAATGAAGCATGCATGGCTCCAATGAAATGTAAAACTAGGTACTACCTCCATGCCGGATTATTGGGCAATTCTAAATTTTAAGACAAACTTTAACCATTAATTGTAGTCAAGAAAAAAATAAGATATTTGACATAAAATTTATACCATTGGAAAGTTCTTTTGAATATGAATCCAATGATATAATTTTTATATAATATATCTTATATTTTCTTGACTAAAATTAAAGATCAAAGTTTGTCTCAAAGTACGTAATTGCCTTATAATCTGGTATGGAGGGAGTACCTAGTTTAGGCTTCGATGACCGCTTGCATCGGAGGAGCTCGCCGCCGGCGCCGGCATCGTCCCTACGCTTGAACAGCATGCGCTGGTCCTTCACGAACGCGATTGTCTCGACGAAGAGCGTGACACCCACCATAGTGTGTCACGCAAGCACGATGAACAACCATACCTAGGCCACGAGCGCCAGAACGCCCACGGACCTCAGCGGCCGAGGCTGTGCGTATATGTCGCTGGAGCGCGCCAACGGGATCCTCGACGGGTGTCAGCACTCGAACGGGTGGCACGGCTGGGGACGGTGTGGTGGAACGCGCCCGGGGTTTAGTCCCACCTTGCTAGTTGACGGAGGCTAACACCAGCTTATATAGCTGGGCAAACCTCTCCTTTCAGTCCGGGCTTTTGGGATGAGAGAGGCCTTGTGCCTCTGAATACGCTGGTTGAGCGTGGGCTGGCCTTTGGGACGCTAATATCTGGTATCAGAGCCAATGTGCGCACCACTATTAGGTGTGTGGCGATCTGCATCGCTCCTGTTTAGGAGGATGGGATGTCAGCACTCGAACGGGTGGCACGGCTGGGGACGGTCCGGTGGAACGCGCCCGGGGTTTAGTCCCACCTTGCTAGTTGATTGACGGAGGCTAACACCAGCTTATATAGCTGGGCAAACCTCTCCCTTCAGTCCGGGCTTTTGGGATGAGAGAGGCCTTGGGCCTCTGAATACGCTGGTTGAGCGTGGGCTGGCCTTTGGGACGCTAACAACGGGTCGGCATGTAAATGTTTTTAAGTACTCCTAGCTTCTTCTTTTTTGAGTGGAAGTACACCTAGCTAAGATGGGGTTTATTCCCTAAAAAAACCTAAGATGGGCTTTAGTATTTTCTAATTAATCCTAACTGCATTCATACGGGCCATGGGCTGGGTATTATTCCATTAATATATGTTAATCATGGCACCCTGCCATCTAATCCATGCATGCAGCTATCGGAGCTGCACGTAGTTTCTTTTCGTGATGCATACGCCGCAATAGGATTTAGGTTAGCTAGCTAGTTTCCAAACTGTAGCTCAGATGTCTAGCCAAGATTAATTTTTATTATTATGTATGGTAAATCTCTTTTGATGAAATATTTTACATATATTGCATTTATTATTGTTCTTTCCACCTATAAGGGTGCCATATTGAGAGGACTGAGGCTTGTTTAGATCATCTGATCATTTATATTATTTATGTCTATCCTCATTTGTTATTATTATCAGATGTTCTTCTTGGAGGATTTGTCTATTCATTACAGGGATCATTGATTAGCCCTTAATAGGATACAAAAGATTGGTGTAATAAGGCTGTTCTTACTCCATAGTGTTGGTTGCTTATAAAGTCATATTAAGTTATACAATTTGTTTTGCTCAAGTCGGTTTGCATCCACTGAATTCTTCTAGTTACGAGGTTTGCTGGAGTTTTTTCATGATAGAGAGTTAAAGTATCTCCTTGCAGTACATGCCTAACCATTGTTTAGTGAATCGCTTCTAAAAGCTCTTTTTTGCTTGATCATGTATGGATCTTAACAGATAGTGTATAAAGAAGTTGGATATCTTGTACCCGCACATGTTGATGTCTGGCCTAGCTGTGTTGGTATATCTTGTTTGTGTGTCGATCATTAGTTTATTTTGCTGTTGGTGGAGATGAACCTTTATTCGTCTATTGTCATGCAGGTGATAGGACTCACGGACGAGGCGATTTGCGATGTCGTGAAGGGGAGAAGTGGTATTCCCCTCATGAAGGGGAGAACTGGAGCAGGAAAGTGGGGGCTATGTCTATCCCGAGATGATTTATATTTTGTTTATTTCTTAAGTGATATTGTAGTCGGTTTGGTAGTAGTGATCTCAAGGTCCAATATTACATGTTCGAATGATTTTTCAATGTGATATTTGTAGCTCGGTTTGAAGGGAATGAAAGCAAGTCATATCTATGTTGTGAACTCATAAAATCCAGATTCCCATGCATGTCGAGTGATGGGTGGATCCACAGGAATTCAGACATTTTTTTAAAAAAATATTGCTATTACAAAGAGTACGACATATATACATGAGGAATCGCTCCAGAATTTGTGTGCTTGCATTAGATATTGCTTACTGAACTTGTGTGAATTGCAAATGCATGTGTGCGCGATTTGGCTACGTTGAGAACTTAGAAATCCTTCTCCCTCTTGTCTGCATCTCAGGCGCGCAAACGGCGGCCGCCGCTGACGTGCCAACACACTAACCGTTCCATTATTAAAAAAAAGGTAGAGTGAAAATGAGAAAAAAAAAGCGAGGCATCTTGTTCCTAGTCCATGCAAAACTCTAATTAATTATTGGAATCGGGCGCACACCTTTCGATCTTCTGTACAATGCCGTGATCTACGCCAGTTATTAGTTTTAGATCTCCTATATTTTTACCATGATGTGCAGCATTTACTTGTTGCGGATCTCTGTATATGGCCGTAATGTGCGGCATTTAATTGCTTTCGATCTCCAAATAAAGTCCCTTTTGACCTTCTATATCTTGATGCATGCACCGCGATGACCGAGAGCGCCACAATTAGTGGGAAATAAAAAGCAGAAACGGAGAGCCTCATAATTAGTAGGATTGCCGCATATCACGTCCTACATAACTAATTCAGTAATTACTTGGTCCACGTCATGAATCCGACGTCGCTGTGTATCTCCTCCGTCCATCTCCCCGATCGAATAGACTGCCCAGCTCTATAAGTACAAGGCTTTGGTCACAGGCCGCGTGCTGTGTGCGCGTGACTTGCGACAACGAGGCTAGGCGAGTGGAGCTCTTTCCCCGACGGGATCCGGCCGGTATGTTATCTAACCGCCCCGTGGTGCCTTTGTTTTCCATGTTGTCAAGTTATTGGTTGTGCGTATGAATCAAACCATGGATTTGTATATATCGCAGCCAAGGAGGAGATGGTGTAGTCGCTCCCTCATCATCGGCGGCCGGCGGAGAGGCGAGCTCTTCCCCGGCTGGATCCGGTAGGTTACCTAACCGTGGTGCCTCTAGTTTCCATGTCAAGTTCTTTTTTTTTTTTTTGAGTTGTCCATGTCTAAGTAATTGGTTGTGTATGAATGAATCCATGAATTAGTATATCGACAACCTAGCAGCCACGCACGGTGTTGTATATATACACCGGATCGGACGCGGGTCTCGTCATCCACTACGCGAACATACGGCCGTCGCGATCGAGGAGGCGTATGCATGTTGAACGCAGATCGATGTGGCCCGGGCTGGCGTTGGTGTTGCGCCGGCAGCCTCGAATTCCATCCGAAAAAAGGGAGGAACGGAAGGCACGCTCGTGGCGTGATTCGTCAAATCGATTCCTTGATTCGGTCGACCCAACGAATCGAGCCCCGAAACGAGGCGCGCGCGTACGTACGTGACCAGCTGGATCCTTGCGCGTTGTAAGGCCAGGCACTCCACCTACCGCCAATCTGCGGGCGGTGGGACACGGAGAGGGAGGCGCGTGATACCGGCGCATGCGCCATCCTGTGCGCTCCGGGAGTCGTTGCAGTAGGTGTACATCCACGCCACGGGAAGCATCACCCACGCCAATCTGCAGGTATAATGAGCCGATGCAAACGATAGCGGAATGGGAGGATGAGAAGAAGGCCAAGGCCAGGCGCCAGAAGGAACCAAGAGAGGTTTCTGCTGCTTGGAGTTCATCCTTCTAAGTTCTGGTCTCACAGTATGGATCATGATTTCCAATATGTTTTAACTGCAGGGGGATTCGGAGAGTAAAAGAACGAAGGCGCTGCAGGAGTACAACGACGAGATGAAGAGGATCAACAAGGTGGCCGCCGCGTCGAGGCTGACAGCAGAAGAGAAGAAAGCGACCGCCGAGGGCAAGGTCCGGCAGAAGGCCGCCAAGATCCGAGCGACGGGAAAGGTTCCTCGGTCATGTGGCTGCTTCTGAAACAATGGATGCCCGAACGTGTGCCAATCTTCTTATTATGTTGCTTTATTGTGGGTTAGGGGCTTTAAAACATGTGATCGCCCATGTACATAACTTTATTTGAAAATTTATAAAAATATGCTGTGAGAGCGGAAGGCCGTTTCTAAGCGGCATGGTCATCAGGATGAAGCTAAGGTGGAAGCCTTGCCTTATATTTGCCTATTGACGATGATGATGATTACGGGCATTGCTCTCCGCCACGGGGCTTCATAAAATTATAAAATATGTTAATTCCTTATATTCAGTGTAAACATAAGATGGGTCCGATTGTAAACGCAATCGTAGTGCAAGGGCCACAACGCTAGTTGAAATTTATAGCCTTTCTCCGCTCACTGTATTATTATACATACACTCACATGATATATCTTGATCGCTTACATACAAAAAGTATCCACCACACACACTACAATAATGTCATATACATATGCAACTTACAAAAGGTATAATGATATAATATTAAGAAAGCTTTACATACCATAAAACACATCTTCTCATGTCAGCCAACTGCATCTGCTGACCTAGGGACTAGCATCAAAATCTTTGCTTGTTGAAGTGGATGGCACCGAACATGTGGCATTACTAGTTCCACTTATGCTAGTATTGTTGGGAGAATGATCAATAGTGACATACTCAAGGCGGCTAGGAGTTATAATAGGTGTTTTTTGAAGCTTCCTTTGTCTCCTAAGAATCACAAGTCGTTCTGCTACCTCTGTCATATCTGGTCGATCTTCTATATCTTCTTGTAGACATTCCATGGCCAACTTGCCAATTTCTTCTAGGATGACGATATCTTCTTCGGTCACAACAATCTCCTTGTCGAACATTTCCTTGCCTGTCTTATTTTTTTCATAGACTTTGCAAAACTCGATGATGAGGCTATGGTTCTTATTATATACACTTTTCTTTCTAGTAATGAGTTCCAAGAGAACAGCTCCGAAGCTATAGACATCACTTTTCTGTGTTAAGAGCCCAGTTTTCATGAACACTGGGTCAATATAACCCATGCACCCTACCACCTTTTTGGCAAAATATTCCTCTTTAAGAAGCATTGACAACCCAAAATCTGAGATTTTTGGTGTTAAGTTGTAATCAAGAAGTATGTTATCTGGTTTGATATCACCATGTCGTATGGATTGAGTTGTGTACAAGTGCATGTACCTTAACCCTTCTGCAGATCCAATTGCTATGTCCAAACGTAAGCCCAAGGGAAGTTTTTGGTTTTTGTTGCCATGGAGAGTGTCATTGAGGCTCCCATTGGCAGCAAATTCGTACACTAACATTGGAACATCCACCTCCAGGCAACAACCAATGAGCTTGAGAATATTCTTATGGATCATATGTGAATGGATCTCCACTTCTTCAGCAAACTCCTGTTTTGTAGCTTCATTTACCTTGATAGAGGCCTTAACTGCCACTATGGTATTGTCAGGAAGAGTTCCTTTGTAGACTTTACCATAGGTTCCATTGCCAAGAAACTCTATATTATTTTTTGTGATCCTTTTTAACGCCTCCTTTGAGAAAATTGTCAGGCCTTTCACATTCTGAAGTAGCCTGCCTCCGTTCTTTTCAAATGCTTTATCCAGTTTTCTCTTTTGAAGCATTATGAATACTAAAAGTAGAGAAAAAACTAACAAGCATATACCCAAACTGATGCCTGCAATAGACCATGCAATAAAATACTCGTGAGACTTGTCATTATTATTCTTAACTTTTTTCTAAAATTATGGACACAAATTAATTAAGATACGCCTTTTTATCTACATCTACCCATTCATTCAACTCTATGTGTTTATGTGGATGCATCTTATAACAAAAGAAATATGTGGCATGGTGCCTTGATGGCCTCCACCATCCCATTTCACGTGCTCAAGGACTGACATTTCTTACGCTGTCAAAGCAGAGAGCAAGCCATTCACTAGGATGTGGTCCCACTCAGCGAGAGCAGGTGGGCATTCTCCTCAGGGAGGTACTTCTATAGCTTTGCGAAAAATAGGGAAACATCAATCTTGGAATTTTTTTATATCACGGAGTGGGACCCCTAGGTAAACCTAGTTGAAGAGGTCTTCACTGCAGCCATGGCCATCGATGATGGTTAAGAGCTCATCAGTTCGGATGTCCATCGAATTACCATGTTTTTTCAACAGTTGATGATCTAACTAGTCAGCCACACACTTGTATCGATGAAACATCACATCTGGATAACATTGATGTGGTTGCGTATAAGGAGGGTATCATCAACATAGCGGAGAATCAGATTAAGCATGGATGGTGATAAGTGTTGGCAGATAAGGTCGACTAAAAATTCTAGGTGGACCAGCATGGATTTGAAACCACAATTTTTTAGATTTTGGAGCTCAATAAGAAGGGCAACGGATGGTCAGAAGAGGCGGCGAAGCACTTGGATGCCCGCCAATGGGGGAGGTTTTAAAAGGCATAGGTCTACAAATATATAGAATTTATAGGTTCTCCTCGTCGATAGGTCATCTAGGATTCATGGAATCCAAATAGATATCATATACAAAAATTTATGATCAGAAGCACTACCTGAACGCATCGGTGTTTTTACCTCCGACGAAGCTATCATAGATGAATATGATTGTAGAGCCATCCATAAAAAATATATAAAATGGCTCGACATGTCTACATATCAGAAAGAGCCTTTTTTCTGAACCATCTGCCTTGTGTAGTTGATGGGTTTTACCCGTCGTGATAAGTACTTATGTAGTAGTTCTAATGTTGGTAGTTTGGATATAATTTTAGAGACTAAATTTGAAATCATACCAATGGCAAGCTTTGCCGCGAGTGTGAAGTTTGGGTTGCATGGGTTTTCTTTTGGATCTCCATTACTCCTGTAACCTGAATGGCATGTACAACTATATGAACCCTCAGTGTCGTGGCATTCACCCTTGCAAGGGAACTCTTCTCGTGGGCGCGCACATTCATCGATATCTACATCATGAATATATCAGTAATAATATTAGAGCTCATATTCAACACAAAAAGGTACAAATAAATTAAAGAACACCAAATCACATGTCTTAAGTTGTTCTAGAGCATAAATCATATAAAAAATACATATTATCTTCATGACAAACAAAATTCATGTGATCACAAACCAATGGTGATAGGCGTAGGAAAAACATGTTGTTTGTTTACTACACAACAAGTAGTAGGTTTGTCCATGCAATTTTCCAACCATAATCCCTCCCTCATAAATCTCTATGCCCCTCTCTTGCCACATTTTCTTACACCCATTTCGACGGAGGCGCGTCTCGTTCCAGTTGAATCACCCTGGATAAGCCATTTTGTATCTAGATTTGGTTATTTTGGAATGATACCGAGTCAATTCCCTCCTAATCACACCCATGGGTCATCATAGAAATAATCCCAACCTTATATGTGACCTGAAGCAGAGCTCGGTAGAGGTTGTTGTCTCGGTGACTCAGCAAAGACAACACCTCTGCCTCTCTGGGTTCCTCCTCACTAAGGGAAGCCGTATGGCCAATAATCCTTGTCATCAAATAATTTCCTATATAGTCCACACCATATTTCTAGAGTTTTGTTAACAAAAAGGCATTACACCCAACTTTAAACTAGTAGATCCACCAACGGCTAGAGCTAGAAGGTGCCGAGGAAAAAATTTAAAGACCAAAAACATTACAAGCAAACAACAAGATGCAACAAGACACACATCCAAAAAACTCATAGGTATCCAAACACAAAACACCCAATGATCAAGTTAGATGAAGCAAAGCGGAAGACACTGATACGTACAAAACGTATCTACTTTCCCGAACACTTTTGCTGTTGTTTCTCCTCTAATTTGTGTGTTTTGAATACAACTAACACGGACTAACGCTGTTTTTAGCAGAATTGCCCCGGTGTCTTGTTTTTGTGCAGAAATCCAACTTTTAGGAAAAATCCCGGAAAATACTGCAAAAATCCTATTTTACCAGAAGACCCACGGAGCCAGAATACGAGACGAAGAGGGGCCAGGAGGGCGCCACACCACCTGGTGGCGCGGCCCAGGCCTGGTCGCGCCAGGGGGTGGTGCGGCCGCCTCAGCCGTCTCCTCGACCCCTCCTTCCGCCTACATATACCCTCTGACCTGAAACTATTGGGGGTTCAGCGTTTTTCCCAGATAGAGTTTCGCTGTGCCGCCACCATCAGAAACCGCGATTCGGAACCAGAAACTCCGTTCTGGCACCCTGCCGGGACGAGGATTTGGAGGAGATCATCATCATCATCATCATCACCGACGTGTCTCCATCAACCATCCATGATTTCCCCCTCCATGTGTGAGTAATTCCCGTTGTAGGCGAAGGGGATGGTAGGGATTCGATGAGATCATTCATGTAATTGCTATGAGATTGTTAGGGCATAATGCCTAGTATCTATTGTTAGTGCTTATGATATTGTTGCAACTTGTTGTGCTTAATGCTTGTCACTTTGGGCCCGAGTGCCATGATCTCAGATCTGAGCTTGTTATTGTTTTATGATGATAATTATTGTTTATGATCTTACCTGCAAGTTGTTTACACATATCGTTGTCCGGAACCCGAGGCTCCAAAGTGACATCAATTGGGATAACCGGAGGGGATGGCTGTGATGTGAGGATCACATATGTTCACTGAGTGTTAATGCTTTGCTCTGGTACTTTATTAAAAAGAGTACCTTAATTACCAGTAGATTCTCTTAAGGCCCCGCTGCAAACGGGCTGATAGGACAGAAGATGTTGTGCAAGTTTCTCACTGCGAGCACATACGACTATATACGGAACACATGCCTATGGTTGTTTAGTACTAGGATGCTTTATCATTATTTATCTGTAATTGCCCATGTCTTGATTATTACATGAATTATCTTATCCATGCAACGCCCGTTCATTCATCCCCATGCCTACAATATTTAATTCTACTATTTACTATTGCTACCGTTACCTTTTTTACTTTATTATTGTTGCTACTATTTTACTACTGTCACCACTATAAAACTATTGCTACTGATAAACCGCTGCAAGCAAGTCTGTTTCCAGGTGCAGCTGAATTGACAACTCATCTGTTAAGGCTTATAAATATCCTTTGGCTCCCCTTGTGTCGAATCAATAAATTTGGGTTTTACTTCCCTCGAAGACTGTTGCGATCCCCTATACTTGTGAGTCATGAGACGCCACACCAACCAAAGAGAAGACCTCCATCATCTTCAAACAAGGAATAACTTCTCATGATGCAACCAGTCCATCACCAAAGAGGGCCCGTTCCCTCTCAATAAGCTTTGAAGGTTCCATACTCTCAAATGATGGAACACTCACCCGAAGTGCAACAAAAAATAGGACTACCAAAGAAGAAGATATTACAAGGACACCCCCTCCCGCCGGGAAGTACACCACTCTGTAATCCACATTGCCACTATTTAAGAACCATGCCCGCAATGACCGGTTGAAAGGCACCAAAGGTTCCAAACGTAGAGCCTTCAAGAAGGGAGTGAAATCAAGGCTCGGTCACTTTCCCGTTCGGCTAACAAGACCGAGGGTTTTCACCCGAAGCCAGTGGTGGAGAGGTATGATCCTCAATGACAATCTCCAAGGAGGGAGGATATGCTCGAGAGTGTCAAAATCACCAGCACTAACAATGCTGGCTAGGGGCTTTCACATGAATAACGACCATCCTTCGTAGAACCCATCATCCACACCACCTCACATGTAGTAGCGGAGAGAGAAGATTGGAGTAGATCGGTATGCAACGCCATGTTCCGTGAAGGAGCATGAAAACTCATGCACCATAAATGCCTCCCATGCATGCCACCTCATTTCCCACATAAATGAGCCGCCAATCAGCACCCTCATGATGGAACCCCCCGCCAGGCGCCACTGTGTCCACCACCCTAAGCTGCAGCTCTGGAACCCAAGGAGCCAACCTAACTAGATTCCCTCTGAAGGACGTGCCACACTCACGCATCCGGTTGCTGAAGGAGGCAGTGGCTAGGGCGAGCTAATGGGAGATAAGGTTCTAGAGAGAACCCTAGATCGCCCCCAGTCACCCAAACAAGGATGACCTGAGCACGTTCCAAGTGATGCCTAGATTATTCGAGCTTTGTCTGTGTCATAGTGTGTGATGACATGAATATCATGATTTATTTATGTGTAGAGTCATCTATGTTTAATTGGGAAGCGATATGTGATAGTAACATATTATATTATCCCAATTGTCTACCCTGTTTTAAATTACATGGAACATAATCATTTATTGCCTAGGTGACATACATATTAGCATATAGTATATTATTGCACATAACTAATTCGTGCAATTTATCTCGAGGACCAGACTTGTTGTTGAAGGAAATATGCCCTAGAGGAAAATAATAAATGGTTTATTTGTATATTTCATTTAGTTTATGATAAGTTTAATACTATGCTATAACTGTGTTAGTCAGAGAACACTGATATACGTGTGGTATTAAACAACCAGTGTCCCTAGTAAACCTTTGTTACTAGCTCATGGTCAACTGATGATCAGTTTCTGGATCATGTGAAAATTACGTCTAATTGACAATGAGGTTCATGCCATTGTGTAAATACCATGATGGACATATCCAACTTTATTATGTAACACGATCGTGTCACGATGTTCATGTTGCGATAATAAGAAAAGTTGTAACCTAAATCCTTAGACCATGAGATCATATTTAATCACTACTTCTGAAGGAAGCTTTGATTGCATCAACTGTCACACCGTAACAGGGTGACTGAAAAGGTGTATTTTGGGTTTTCCAATGGAGTATGTTGAGGTATGTGCATCAAGAGCGGGATTTGTTCTTCCGCATGACAGAAAGATACTCTCAGCCCACTCGGTGAGATTTCATCCAATGTTGTAACATGTGACTAGGTCATGGAGATGGAATATCACCGAACGAGTAAATGTCAATGTCGGTAACGAGATTGAACTAGGTAAGATGATAACAACTATCAAGTCTCGGATATTGCAAGTATCATAGAAACAAAAGGAATAGGACATCGACGTTTGCGGTTCAACGACGAAAGTCCTTCGTGAGTACACAGGGATCATAAGGGATATCCCAATCCCATTGATGATCATTTACCAGAGAAAAGTCTCAGTGATGTCTAGAGTATTCCCAAACCACAGGGTAATACGCTTAAGGGTTTGATGACATGTAAGATGTTTTTGGTATATCTGGAATTGTCAAAGGGTTGATAAGAGGAAGTCGTAGAAGTTCCGCGGAGATCCGAAAGTTGTTCGGAGTGTTCTGGGAGGAGTTTTGGAGCAACGGGGAATTAAATAATAAAGTAATTGATATTAATTAATAAATTAATATTAATAAAACATTATTTAATTAATTATAAAGGAAAACCACCCTAAATGGGCCCCTCCTAGAGGGGAGCCCATTATACCCTAGGGCGCCCCCTTATTGGATTAAGGGCTGGAGCGCCATGGGCCATGGGCCAAGGGCCTAGCCGGCCAAGGGGCTAGGGTTTTGGGGTAGGTGAGCACGCCTAGGGCTGATCCCTCCCTCCCTAGCCGCCGGCCCTAGGGGTTCCTTGATGGGGGTAAGGTCTCCCCCTCCCTCCTATATAAAGGCCCCCCTTGGAGGAGAGTTGGACACACGTGGATTGAGGAAGCTCCTTGGAAGAGCTCTCCTCTCCCCCTGGTGCGCCTCCCCTCTCCCCCCTCTCTCATTTGGCTCTTCGAAGGGCTACGTAGGAGCAAGGTCAACTCCACCGCTGCACGCCATTATGCTGCAGGAATTCCAGATTCGATCCAAAACCGATCTACTTCCACAATCTCGGCTGGATTGGAGAGACCGAAAGAAGTCATCGTTCATCGTATGTGTACAAGTACTACGAGGTTCTACACTTGTGGCACTAAGTCATTGCACCGGTGTTGTCGCACTGGTGTCGTGGAGTCAAGATCTTCACGACCTTGAGGTCGCCTACGTCGACTTCATCATCAACGCCTATGCGGGGGCATAATTCCCACGATCGATCTACAAGGGTACATCGCCGATCTCTCGTAATCATTACAACATTACTCCTAGATAGATCTTGGGCAATTCGGGGTTGTGTAGGCAATTTTTTTTTTGTTATTTGCACCAAACCCCAACAATTGTTTATGCAAGTTTATAAATCCTGGTACTCTTTCTTAATGGATGTGTGCATCCCTAGTAGATGCAGAGGTTGGGAATTGAAGTTCTCCCCTGATTTAAAGATCTTTATCTAAGGTCGAGAAAAAAGCCCTCCCGTGTCGCTCCTCGCCCGAGTGACTCCGAAGGCGATCGCGATCCGCCATCGGTCCTTCCAATCTCAGCTGATCCTGGCCGACGCTAGCGGCGGTGACGACCCCCCTCCTTTCTCGGAAAAGGTTGGAGGGGAGGAGAGTGTGTCATGCTGGCGTCCCCGTGGGTGGTGGTGGGGTGCTGGCGACAACACAAGGAGACACGACTATCAGGCATGCAGAGGCCTAGAAGCCAAAGCAGTGGGGTGGGGGAGGGCGGCAGGGTGCTTTGACATGCATCTCGAGCATAGGCGGCTGTCGATTCTAGGCCTTAGGCCCTGATCTAGCCAGCTACCTCCATGGGTTTGCAAGTGTGCATGGTTGCAACGTGGTCACCTTTCCCTTGGCTCTTCGACTGGCAGCATGGGGGCATGTTGGTGTGCTCAAATAAGGAGGGTGTCGTAGAGTTCTTCTTGCGCCAAGATGATGTTTGGCTTGATGCATGCCCTTATTGATTTGGCCGGTGACAAGTTCTGGAAGGCTCCGTAAGCTATCTCCAGTGGGCGCCTATGCATGTAGATTGTTGTATCAAACAATTTTTTTTTGTGTGTGCACCCATATTTCTGGCCTTGTGGCTACAAGAGGGAGTGTCGCGAAGCTTTTCGCTGTCTACTGTCACATGGGACATGTCGGTGTTTCAATTTCCATGGTGAAGACGGATGCGGAGAATGTCATGGCGGCTGAGGTCTAGTAATGGTGAAACAATTCTTCATGACGATGAGCAATTTGCTTGGTGATTCATAAATTATAGCAGTGGCATTGACATGTGGGGGTGGCAACATAAGAGTACAAGGTCTTATCTTTAAGGGTGAAAATTAAAGGTCTCACCTTATTTAGTTGCGCCTGACCTTGTTGAATGTATTGTTTCGAGAGTATGTACTATCTCTATGGTGAAAACTTAAGATCTATAATTGAGCCGGTCCTTAAGCACTGTATCCTTCTTGGGAGTGTATTGTTTCCTTCTTAGATATGTCGCTTTTGGAGAATTTGGAACCCGTGTGTTCTCTTGGCTGTGGTTCGTATTGTAGTTACAAGGATTGGATCTCTACGGCGGGATATTTTATTTTTATATAGAGCTGTGTGCATCCATAAATTTATCGTTACAAAGACTATAGATATAATTATTATCTTAAAGATATTATAATATTCTGCCACTATAAGTAGTCTAAAAATAGAACATGCGCTCACGGCACTCACTCTCATAGATGAGAAAGACATCGCCTACTAGCTTGCAACACCAATCATCACGTAAATCCAACAGCTAGATATGACTTGAATAAGAAAATTTAAATGGATTACACTGAGCTAGGAAATCTTCTTGATATCATTTTTAAGCAGCTGTCTCTCTCCAATGTTTTATACACCGAGCTAGGAAATTTTGAACGGAGTTCTTATCTGCTGCCTATACAGTACATTACATTGGTACAACGTTTGGTAGGCTCGACTATTTTGTGACAGGACTATTGCGTGACAGAGCCTGTCTATATCTCAGGCGGTTTAGATATTATTAAATCTTAGTCATGTGAAGTTATCTGAGTATCAGTTATAATCTAGTTGCCACTGATGTGTAACTTATAGGCAACACGATTATCTATTATATACTAAAAGTAAAATACGAGAGTCTAAAATAGAGACACGGGTTAATCCACATCATCAGAATAATTTTTGATAGTTGGATTTTAAATCCACGGCTACGATTTATCAAAAGGTTATAAGCCACGTAACTATGTAACTATGTACCTAGTTAAAACAAATTCAACAGTCTGAATATTTTTCCCAATTACAATCTTAGTGTAACTAAAAAAATCTCTGATACAACTTAATCGCTAGTTGTAACCTACTTGCAACTAAAAAAATATGAGTGGCAATCCACTTGCAACTAGGAAAATCTCACTTACAATCCATTTATAACTGTCATATTAGCAGGAATCGCGAGAAAAATCGACCGGCAAAACACACGACTAAGATTTAGTTAGAACTAGCAAAATCGTTTATGACAAGTCAAAGTTGCAGAATCTTGTCGGTATGGGGAGCCTTTGGTTATCTAGGATGTCATGTTTTCTAAGTTTGAGATTAGAATAGGTAGTACTACAGCCAAAGTTTGCTTTAGGAGACCATATTAGAAAATCCTTAACTTGAATTCTAAATATTTGATTACACATAACAATTTTGCGGTTTGCATGGAACCAACGAAATATTGTAATCGGATGTGCGTTGCTGATACCTACTTCCTCTGTTCACTAATATAAACATTTTAGATGTTTTAAATTTAACTAGGCGTGAATAAAAATGAGTGAATCTACACACAAAAAATAATCTAGATACGGATCAAAATAAGCGAATCTATAAAAATTTAGAAGATCTTCTATTAGTGTGCATGGAGGAAGTAATAGGAAATATTAGATGAAGGCTTACTTGTGCAGCCGTAAGGAAGGTATGGGTTTCCCTCGTAGCCCTTGGTGCAGTTGCAGACATATCCGGGGCCATTGGTGGAGTCGACGCACTCGCTATGGTCGCTGACGCACTCGTTGTTGGCCTGGGTCAGCTGGGCGCAGGACGGGGAGGCGCTGGAGTTGACGTTGCTGTCCCGGATGGCCCAGTCGAGCCGCAGCGGCATGGTCGCCTCCTTCTTCATGTGGAGGTCGGCTGCTCGGAACGCATATTTGCCCTTTTCCACGATGAAGGCGTAGTCGCAGGGGCTGAACTCCTTGCCGACGCGCGACCATGGGTCGAACTCCATCCGGTTGTCGCCGAGGCCCGGCGGGATGTCGACGTGGCAGCAGCCGATGCCGGCGCAGGCGCCGTCCTGCGCGCTCCGGGAGTCGTTGCAGTAGGTGGTGCACCCGCTGTAGTAGGTGTACTGGGCGCTTAAGGAGTCGTTGCATAAGGCGGTGCACCAGCTCATGGTGTAGACGAAGGTGTTGCAGCCGAGGACGAAGAGCTCGTTGTGGGTGTTGGAGATGCGGTAAACGTTGTTCGTGTTGAAGTCTACTCCGCCTTTCTGCCACCCGGTGGCGTTGCCCGACGAGTTGTAGCACATCCACGCCACGGGCAGCATCACCCGTGCCTCCGGGCGCGGCATCACCAACAGGTTCAGCACATGTATAGCACCGGTGGAGGCCGGTAGAACCGGCATGGTGTTGTTGATGCAGGTGATCTCGAAGCCGGGGCGAAAGCACCCGGCGCCGATGCCGAACGGATAGGGGATGTCGACTCCGCCGCAGCTCTCCCGACAGTCTGGCCTCACGGTGAGGCTCTCGCCGGCGGTGGCCGCAAGAAGCAGCGCTGCAAGCAAGAATGCCGTTGCTACCGATGATCTGCCCATTTTTTTCAGAATGAGAATTTAGATGGAAGAGCCTTCAGTTCAAAACAAGTGGACGAGCTAGCTAGCTGTTGTAATAACTTGCACCCCTTGTCCTCGTCTATATAGTAGCTTGAGCAGTGGTTAGGTTGCATGAACTCATTAATTAGTAGCACTACGGATGTTGTTTAGTGATGCATTTGGGGTACTATCTAATCTTAGTCAAGTGGATTTGACTTGGCCGCCTAGAGTAGATATTTAGCGAGATCCTTCGAAGTATATCACCCCGAAAATGCAAGCCTAACATGAGTCATATGTTATTGGCCCAAGTTTGAGAAGGGGCCCATGTCTACCGCTACATTTTACTTATTTAGATGCAAATACTCATTGGCCCAAGTATGAAAAGAGGGGCCAAGAATACACATCGAAATATATAGGGTTGGCCCCACCATAGAGGGGAGAGAGAGACCCACCACAATGCCCGCACGCCACTCATGTGGTTCTCCCTCGAAATAATATGTCTTTCCTCCAAGGCAACCATGTATATATGCACCGGTGATAGCTGCGGTGTTGAGAGAAAACATAGAGTGTAATGACGCACCCTCTCGAGCTTCCACGGTTTGTGGGATAGCGTGTTTAAATTGTCAAAAACGGCAATGACTGTAATCCGCTATGATGCGACCACAACTCTAAAAAGAACAAAGTCCGCTTTTCCCCCCTATACTTTTCATATGGTTCATGTTTGCCCCCCAAACTTTTCTTGGCTCACTAAACCCCCCTAAACTATCACTAATGGTCCATATTACCCCCGTAATTTAGGATTTTACTCAGCCAAACAGTGGGCTTATGACCGTATCTTCACAAATCTGCAATTAGTCGCATACAAACACATGACCATGACTAATATGAGCTAAATTTAATGGGTTATATTTTTTGTTTAGGGGGGTTTATTGAGCCAAGTAAAAGTTTAGGGGGGAAATATGAGCCAAGTGAAATGTTTAGGGGGCAAAAACAGACTTTGTTCCTCTAAAAATGAAGACACGACATTACATCATTATTAAGATGTTGGGTTGGAGGATGGATCCCATGGCGCGGACATGAAGCGGCAACCATGGCACCTCGGGAATGTGCAGCGACGACTCTGATGACGGGGATATGTAGGACGGTGCAATAAGGAAGTGCCTTAAAAAAAATTATTGTGCCGATCCACTATTCGTGGCGACTAGAAAAACAAGCAGATAGATATGCATTGTTATACATTCCATGCCGGCAGATAATGACGTGATATATGACATGCAAGACCGTTATACTTTCTAATGTCTCTAGGAACAAATTCGCTAATCATTGTTTTTGTCTAATGTATGCGACGTTCCAAGTGGGTCTCATACTGAAGACTAGACTAGTCAAGCGTTCCATTGACTGTCAAGCACGACCTGCCCTTTGATTTTAGAATAAGATTATTGAGAGGGCAGATGCTCCGGTTCCGGTTAATCAAAGTGGACGATCAAGCTGTTGCGTGTAGTAATAAATTTGGGTGTAGTAAGTAGTAACAAATTAGTGATGCTTTTGGCGTACTATCTGGCTCATCTGTTCATGTTGATTAATTTGACTAAGTCATCGGGGTAGACATTCAGCGAGCCCCGTTGAAATATATTACTCCCTGATCTATATTATTTTTCGCTAATACCTATCTACCACTAAAATATGATTAGATATGTCTATATTAGCAAAGAGTAATATGAGTCAGAAGGAGTACCTGTCTTTTCTTGTTTGGTAAATAACCAGGTAGCGGTACAGGCTGCGCGCTATCCGTGCCTTCTGTCAGTTTTGAGAGCAATTGGACCGGTTGCAAAAAATGCGCATTTTGTGATGAGGAAGAGACCATAGAACACCTATTCCTCAAATGCAAATTCACTAGTCTGATCTGGAGAGTTGTTCATTTCACCTTCAATATGCCGCCCCCTACTAATATAAAAAATATGTTTGGGAACTGGCTGAACTTGATCGACAAATCTGCCAAAGCACGAATAAGAATTGAAGTCTGTGCTTTGGTTTGGGCAATCTGGAATTGCCGGAATGACATTATATTTAACAATACAAATTGCTCTCCCTTTCTGCAGGTTATCAACAGAACTTCGCATTGGATCACCACTTGGACGCTCCTTCCAGAGGACCAGCGGGGGTGACGAGGGGTTAACTCGACAAATGTCCTAGATGAAGGACTTAGGATCGGGGGGATAGGGCGTCGGATGAACTCGAAGGTAAAGTTAGTCGAAATAGATGTGTGTCGAAAGTAAACTTGAGTGTTTAACCTGGCTTGCTTTCAATCTGCCCTACACCGTCCCCTCCTGGCCCCTATATATAGGTGGCCAAGTCTCGAGGATCGGGTAGGGTCCGATACAGATTACAATATCGACGTACGGCAGGAACTCGTATTCGACTATCATTACAATCGGGCCTAGCTTAACGGGCCTCAGGGGTACTCAACTAACGGGCTCTATTAACTATACCCTTGTCAGTAGCCCCTGAGATTCTACCAGAATTGTAGATTCGGGGTGAATCTCTAATCTTCAAATCTTCGACTTGATCAATTCTTCGACTTCTTCTTATCCTCAAATCCTCGACTTGGTCTTTCGACTTATATTTATAATAATTTGTTCGCAAGGGGTCTTGATGAACAAGCCTGACAACTCTGACGGATCAAGAGGTTAGTTAACTGCCGGAACAGATACTTGTCACCTACTTCAAATTCAATCCCCTTGGATTTGAATTCGGGATACCGGTCAAACCCATTCTTCTGCCGCATTTAGGACTTTCAAAGAATGAATCCCAGTGGTTCTCAGGGTACCCAGTGCGTCCACCAGGATTTTCTTCGCATCGTAGACACGGATACATACCAGCAGAGCGCATCCATGTGCGTATACCAGGCCACACAGGACGGATCCCGGGGTCTTACCTTCGTGACAAGTCACGGCATTCGAGTTGTGTTGTGATAACGCAACTCGAGAATCTCATATCGCAGTCAAATCTTGACTGAAAATATTCGGGTTTCTTCAACCATAAAACTCGCTCCCGATGGGAGTAACACTCCTGTACTTCTCGAATTATAATGCTTTGCCAAGAAATATCGTCGGGTGCGCGCTCAGCGCTCCCGATGGGAGTAGCCCCCGAGGCTATAGTCGAAAAAGGCTTTTTTCGAGTATAGGCTCAAAAAATGTAATGTAACTCATCATACTTCAACTCGAGATATCTTAACTTCCAGATACATCATCGTCGAGATACTTCAATTTTGAGATACCTTAAGGACATCTTGCCGTCGAATACTCATCCACCACTTCAGGGAGAAGTTTGTATTTACCATTCTTGAAAATAGGAGCCCCCATGGCTATAATCGAAATTCCTTTGTATACAGTCTTGTGCACCTACTTGGCATTCGTCGGCGCCACCTTTTCTTCTATGAACGTCTCACTGTTGGCGAGCCCCCGAGTCCAAGTCGAAGTTTTCATATCGTGCGACCATAGTCTCCTTTTCTTATTTTTCTTCTTTGATATTATCGTCTGCTGTGCGCAGAATTTAACTCTTGCTGTAAAATACGTTTACGGGCTTTGTTGTAGCACGGGGTCCCAATAACACGTGCTTATAAATAAGGCACCTTCTGGTTAAGGTAAATAACCCTAATCAGATTCCTCTCCGCCGCATCATCTTCTCTCTCCATCTAGGGTTTTCCGAGGTTTCTCCCTTGTTCTCATGGCTGATGCTGAAGGTTCTCGTCTGACCCTTGGCTCCCCGGTGGCGCCACGAGGTCGGGGTCGCCCTCGTGGAAGTAAGAACAAGAACACCCCGCCGGCCGCCGCAGGAACTTCTTTGGATGCTCCGGCTAAACGTCGTCCTGGCCGCCCCCCTGGTAGCAAGAACAAGCCCAAGGTGACTGGCGCTGCTCCAGGTCCAACCGCTCCTCCTCCTGCTGCTCCTGCTGTGCCTGTTGCGCCTCCCCGTATCTTTTTCTTCCTCTGCATTGCCATGGCGCAGTGCCGTGAGATTCAGCGCCCGCCGCTGAATTTTACCAAGTTCATGGATGGCCGCGAACTGCGAGAGGCGGTTCTCCGTGAACAGTCTGGCAATGGCATCCCATATGAGGTGGAGGTGTGGTATGATGGCGATGGCGAGCAGTACTTTAAGGGCGGCTGGTCGCAATTTGCAGAGGACCACGACATCCATCAAGGCTTCTTCATGGCCTTCGACTTCCATATCGGCACGTCAAAGTTCGACATGAAGATCTACGACGGCACCCTTTGCCAGAAGAAGTATGAAGCTGAAGTCCACTTCCATTAGGACTTGTTTTTCTGTAATTTCATTTGATAATGTCCTTGCTACCATGTTTATCTGTAATGAATATTCGCACTTGGTGTCGATGTTTTTGCTAGTACCAGGAAAACAAGTCATTGTTGTGAGGTACACTTTTCCATCTATCGGGTTCTTTCCGAACCAATTTAAGAAGAATATCGGGTTCCTTTACGAACCAAGTTGTTTCAATATTTATCGGGTTGCCTGTACAACCTTATAATGAAAAAAAGTCTTCCAAGCTGCGATAAGAATTCCTTTCGTACGACCCGAGGGTTAAAGCACCCGAGGCGAAGAAGTAGAGATATTTGTACAATTTTGTCGAGTTCAACCCCAAAGAACCCGACCTGTGGCCTCATGTTCTGGGTTCAGAAGGTTAACTCGAATTTGCAGATAACACTACTTTTATCCTACGCATAGAAACGCCGTAGCTGCTCTGCATTCCACGGGTTGCTCTCGTCCTTTCCAGTCTTCTTGTCTTATAGTCGATATGCTCCTCCTGGTATTACTTCGGTGACGATGTAAGGTCCCACCCAAGGGGACTCCAATTTGCCATGGCTATCTTTCCTGAGTCACAAAACTAGGTCTCCCACCACGAAGGATCGTGGACGAACTCGACTACTATGGTAGTTTCGTAGATTCTGTTGATACTGCGTAGCCCTTTCTAATGCTTTATCTCTTGCTTCATCTAGTGCATCGACATCATCCTGCAATGCTTCTGTTGATGTTGTCTCGTCATATGCTGTCACTCTTGGAGCCTCGTGTGTAACCTCGACTGGAAGCACGGCTTCTGCGCCATGAACCAAGAAGAAAGGAGTTTCTTGAGTTGCTGCATTAGGCGTAGTTCTTAGACTCCAAAGAACGGAGGGCAATTCTTCTACCCAAGCGCTCTTGGCTTTCTCGAGAGGTGCTAAGAGCCTCTTTTTTTATCCCACTACATATCAGGCCATTAGCTTTTTCGACTTGCCCGTTTGTCTTCGGGTGCGCCACCGATGCGAATTTTAGCTTGATTCCTAATCCTTCACAGTAACTCTTGAATTCCTTTGAAGTAAAATTCGTCCCGTTGTATGTGATGATGCTGTGTGGCACCCCAAAACGAAAAACTATGGACTTGATGAAGTTGATTGCTACTGTAGAATCTTGAGTTGTCACCGGGGCCGCTTCCACCCATTTGGTGAATTTATCAATGGCCACTAGCATGTAGACATGCCCTCCTGGCCAGGATTTGTGCAACTTTCCCACCATATCGAGGCCCCATTGTGCAAAAGGCCAAGATAATGGTATTGTTTGCAGTTCCGCTGCTGGTGCGTGCGGTCTAGATGCAAACCTTTGACATGCTTCACACTGTCGAACTATATCTTTTGCGTCCTCGATGGCTGTTAGCCAATAGAATCCTGCTCGGAAAGCTTTTGCTGCTATTGCTCTGCTGCTAGCATGATGGCCGCATACTCCACCATGTATGTCTTGTAGTATTTTTTGTCCTTCTTGGGGCGTTACGCAACGCTGCAAAACGCCAGTAATACTTTTCTTGTACAATTTCCCTTGTAACACGACAAACGCTTTCGATCTTCGAGTTATCTTCTTGGCCTCCACTGCATCTTCTGGTAATTTTTTATTTATCATGTATGCCAGATATGGCTGCATCCATGTTTCTTCTATCATCATGACCTCCTCTGGCTCTAATGTAGCCCCCGAGCCTCCTGTAGTAGTCGAGCTTTTTCCACTTTTTATCGATCTTTCTACTATTTCCTCCCAAAATACTCCAGATGGCACAGGTAAACACTGTGACCCGATATTTGCTAAATTGTCGGCTTCTTCATTGCTGTTCCTGCTTACGTGCGAGACTTCGCATCCATCGAACGTTCCTTCGAGATAATGGTACAAATTTTTGTAGGCCAGCATGTTGTCATTGATTGTGTCACATCTGTTCATAACTTGCTGGACGACAAGGTTAGAATCTCCAAATATTTTTAGGCGAGTTGCTCCACATGCTTTAGCCATCTTCATTCCATGCAACAAAGCCTCATACTCTGCTTCATTGTTAGAAGCCTGTAGAAAGCTCATCCTCAGGACGTACTTCAATTTGTCGCCATGAGGTGATATCAACACTACTCCTGCGCCTGCGCCTTGGACTCTTTTAGAGCCATCAAAGTACATTGTCCAAACACTAGATAAATCTGGTGGTCCTGTGCTCTGCAGCTCCAGCCACTCTGCCGTAAAATCTGGCAAAATTTGCGACTTGATGGCCTTCCTTTTCTCGTACGTGATGTCCATGGGAGATAACTCGATTCCCCACAAAGAGACACGTCCTGTTGCTGAGGGATTATTCAATATGTTCGACAGTGGCGCCTCATTCACCACTATAATTGGGTGCACCGCAAAGTATTGTCGTAGTTTTCGTGCTGTTGTGAAGACACTGTATGCTAACTTCTGATAGTGCGGGTACCTTTGCTTTGTTGGAGACAACACTTCACTAATGAAATATACTGGCCTCTGAACGCCATGGGCTTTTCCTTCCTCACTTCTTTCGACTACTAATACTGTACTCACCACCTGATGGGTTGCGGCGATGTACAATAGCAGTGGTTCTTTTTCTTTTGGTGCGACCAGCACTGGTGGCGTGGAAAGCACTTTTTTCAACTGTGTAAACGCTGCGTCTGCTTCTTCTGTCCACTCGAATTTATCGTCTGACTTCTTCATGAGTGCATAAAAAGGAAGTGCCTTCTCCCCTAGTCGAGCAACGAAGCAACTTAGTGCCGCGACGCGTCCTGCAAGTTTCTGTACGTCGTGTAGTTTCGTGGGTTTCCCCATTGTCAAAATTGCTTGAATCTTCTCTGGGTTCGCCTCTATTCCTCGTGCTGATACCAGGAACCCTAAAAGTTGTCCTGCTGAGACGCCGAAAGAGCACTTTGTCGGGTAAAGCTTAAGCTTATACCTGCTCAGGTTGTCGAAGGTTTCTGCCAAGTCGCTTATTAGAGATTTCTCCTCTCTTGTGGTGATGACTACATCATCAATGTAGACTTGTATGTTGCGCCCTATTTGGCTCCCGAGGCAGATTTGCATCATCCTTTGATAAGTTGCTCCTGCATTTTTTAGGCCGAACGGCATCACTTGGTAGCAAAACACCCCATACGGTGTGATGAAGGCCGTTTTTTCTTCGTCTTCTTTCTTCAGTTTGATCTGGTTGTAGCCAGAGTATGCGTCCAAAAAGGAAAGCCTTGCGCATCCCGCTGTTGAATCGATTATTTGATCGATGCGGGGTAGAGGGACGGGATCCTTTGGACAATGCTTATTGAGAGATGTGTAGTCGACACATACTCTTTGTACGTCTGTGTTCTTCTTGGGTACTATAACTGGGTTCGATACCCAACTCGAAGTTTTGATTTCTCTGATAAATCCGGCATTTTCTAGCCTGTGCAGTTCTGACGCTATCGCCTTCCTTTTAGGTTCATCAAATCGCCTCAATGGTTGCTTGACTGGCTTTGCCTTGGGATCTACATTTAGTGCGTGCTCGACGAGTTTCCTGGGAACCCCTGGCATGTCTGATGGACACCAGGCGAAGATTTCCCAGCGCTCACGGAGGAACTCGACGAGCGCGCCTTCCTATGCAGGATCCAAGTTCACCGCAATTGATGTCGTCTTGCTTGGATCTGTGGGATGGACCTGAATTTTCTTCGAGTCCTGCGTTGTGTCGAAAGCCTGATCTGGCAGGGATCGTCCGACGTCGGGTAGCACATTATGATCCGTTTCTCCTTTTAACCTTTCATATTCTGCTGTCATGCCGAAGGTTTGCGCCATCCTGTTGAATTCTCTGTCGCACGTGTTGGCTACTTCAAAGCTCCCTTGTACTGTAATTGTTCCTTTGGGCCCTGAAATTTTCAATGTCAGATACGCGTAGTGTGGCACTGCCATGAATTTTGCAAATGCTGGACGCCCAGGATTGCGTGATATTGCGACGGCCAGTCCATAACTGCAAACTCCAACTTCTCTCTTCTATAATTTTTCACTACTGCCAAAACAAACATCGAGTTCTATCCTTCCCAAAGGGTAGTTTGCGGCTCCTGGTACTATTCCGTGGAAAGAGCAATCTGTTGGCTTCAAACTCGTCGGCGAGATGCACATTGCCTTTAGGGTTCTAGCATATATTAAGTTTTATGCCACTCCCTGCATCCATGAACACTCTTCCGATGTCGTACCCTCCTATTTGCGCCTTTAAGACCATAGGCGAGTGGCCTGGCCTGGGAATTTTCCTTGGGTGGTCTGCTCTACTGAACTTGACTGGTTGTTCCGACCATCGTAGGTACTCTGTGGTAGCTGGCGGTGATGATATTGCTAGGTTTACTTGCCTGGATATGCTCTTTTGCTCTTTCTTTGACTTGGGCACCGGTTGAATCATGGCTGATATATACACTTTGACTTTAGGTGTCTTGCTGGCCTTTGCATTTGATATCCTTGATTTCTGTGCCTTTCTCCTTGCCTCCCTTCTTGGCTTGCGCCCATGGCGCTTGCAACCTTAGGAATGTTCTGCAATCCTTCATCTGGTGATTTGAGACCCTTTTCCCGTCGAGATACGCGTAGTGGATTCGACAAGGTCCGCATAGCATATCCTCGGCCAAAGGACCGGAGTACCTTGATTTTTCTACTCCTTTTGCCTGAAACCTCCTACTTTCATGTCCTTCCTCCTCTTCTAGTACGTAACCCGCGGCTACCTGATTTCGCCCCTATGGTTATCCCTGCTGCGGTGTCGTCTCCTCTGTCTACTTATTCTGTCGACTTCTGGCGAACGTCCTCTTTTGTTGTTATACGCGTCCTCTCCATCGGCGAATTTGTTGGCTTGTTCCATTAGCTCGGCTACTGTCGTAGGTCTTGTTCTTCCTATTTCTTCCACAAGA